>JAANSQ010003399.1:0-10187 GCA_036850885.1 Lepidocyrtinus dapeste
AGCCAACAATGCAAGATTTCCTTTGAGACTTTTTACGTGTAAAAGTCACGTCCTAGGGTCTCCTTCCTCTCCCTCTAGTTTCCTCTAAAAGATTCTCATCAATTCCATAGCCTCTGACACGGATCACCAATTTCCTTCCATTTTTCGCCCCTCAAGAAGCACCACAATTTTCCACTGTTTTTTCTACCTTCTCAAACCTTTTCGTCTAAGAAAAATGCTAAAATCAACAACAGGAAGGAATACGAACATGAATGTTTGGACGATGTAGAGCCCAAAAAAGAAAAAATAAGACAGGATAAAGGTAGATTCGCTGCTTTTACTTCATCTCTCCAGCTTATTTCGCATTGTTCACACGTACTAAAACATGAGATATGAGGCTCGTCTCCAGATAATTCGAATCACGAAAAATGACACTTTCCCCGTTCCTTCTCGTTGATCTTATTTCCTTTCTTTGCTTCTTACCAAGAGTATATTTAATACAAAACATTTTCTTTTTAGATTCACGCAGACTAAACGTTGTAGTCTAGAGTATCATGAGTAAATGGCTTGGCCATTTTCAGATATTAAAATCTATACTCTCTTACGGTGTTTGAGAAATGCAATCTTACTTGAATATCTTAACCCGCAGAGTAAAGGCGAATAATGTAAGTACTTGAGTAACGGGATCAAATTCAAATGAGAAATATGAGCTAAATAAATTTTCCATTCCCATTTACATACTCCATTACATAAATAATTCTTTTGTTTGCTATTTCAACAGCAACGCTAATGAACTCATTGTATAGTTTGAAATAATTTTTGTTGACCAAGGTGCGAAAAATATTTATTGGAAGTGACTAGGTCATACCATCTGGATTATTGGTGGCAGAACTGGATGAGTTAATCCTCTGAGCCAGCAGGTGAAGGAACATTAGCACCAGGACCATGTGCCAAACCAAGCCCTAATTGCTCCGCTAGTTCAGCATGATCTTGTTGATGAATATAGTCAAATACACTACTTCCAGTCATTTCAACCTGTGAAGAGAAACCATATGAAATGTTTGATTAAGCAAAATATTTGAGTGTATCATTAATCAGGCATCATCTCATTCTCAAATTCTTCCTAAGTGAATGTATGAGGTACTACTTATTATCTGTAAGTTCTCAACCCAGTAGCCATCAAGTTAAAAAATGTAATGATGGGTTTGCTGACTAGTTGAGTAGGTTGTTAATTAACTTGTAGTAAAGAAAAACAAAAGTAGAACCTTTTATCTTAGGACTTTTATACTGAAGCCTTGTTGGCTTTCTCCTTTACAAAAATTGCTCGTAAGGTATGAATCTATTCTCATAATTTAGAAACATGACATGTCTCAAAAGACAAGAAAAAATTAGCTTATGTAAGCTAAACATCAAACTTGATATTCTGATTGGATTATTTAAGCTTACCTGTGATAAACCTAGATAGATTGAGACCGTCTCGGAAATATATAGGAAGCGACCATCTGCTGCCAATGCGAATGCGAATCCATCCAACGACTGTAAAGGAAAGGGAATAGTTTAAAGAATCATATAATTTCTTGAAGACATTATCAGAATAATAACAAAGCTCAAGTTTTGTTTTACATCTAGCTCCCTGTCTTGTACATCATAATTATTCTAGCTGAAGACATGGCTGACACGAGTAAATGGGGAAATAATATGATTCATCAAAAAGAGAGAAAAATATTATAGCACCTTTGCCTGTTTCATCACGTCGTAATCTTTCCAATACTTAATAATAATAATATTGTAAAAAGGCTCGAAAAGTTAAATTGCATCCTTCAAAACCTCATTTTAATTGTAATTGTGATGATAATTATTATCTTTGATCGTGATCTTCTCATCCGTTCAAGAATGATGAGGATAGGTTGATCACTGACAATCAGGTAGAAAAAAAAATCCTGTTTTTAGAGAAAACTGTATTTCTTGCTAATATATAAGTAGTATCACAGTCTTACGAATTCCTTTGCAAACTCTAATTTACATGGCTTAGGGCATATTAAGCAACATTGTTTCAGATACAATGTGATACAAACAAAAAATATCTTAGGTCTTTGCATTTTCGCCTCTCAGAAAAAATATATGAAATTAATGGAGATCATAAATCAAACGTAATGTTGTTGGAGAGAATATGTTTGAAACTGAAAGAAATTGGTGGAATTTACGCTACCCTAGAGTTTTTTTTATCGTACTCGTTTCCCAAAACCTTCTGGCGGAATTTGTAAGAAAAATGTCAGAATGCATTATAATATCGAATAGCCTGCGTAATACCAGAAGAGAACCAAAAAAATATTTCGGAAGCCATTCGTCATACGAAAAATGAGTTGATATCTGTCTCTCTAAAAGAAGGAAGATGACTGATTATGTCAAAACAGAAACAGGAAAGGAGCATAATCTTATACCACGCAAAAAATGTATTACGTAATGATTATGTTCTCAATTTCCACTCAAGCTTACACAAACTTTTTATAATGATGGCTTTCAGCAGTTGACTTCAATTAGAACAATCATCTGAAGGAAAAAATGCAAAATGGAGTTAAATCAAGAGTGTAGGTAAAATAGGAGGTGTAATACGAAAAAGATGATAAGACAAGGGCAACAATTTACTGTTGTTGGTGATTTGATATGACCTGATATAACTTATCAGAGGGTGTATAAAAGAGGGAGGGAGAAAAAAGGTTAAGTTTCCATACAGACAAGTAGGTCTCTATACTTCTTGTTTTCCCTCCGTTTAAACATGTGTAAAACATGAGAAAAAATAATTTATTGCTGCGGTGTTAAAGAGATAGTCATCTTTAATTCTAGCTTACTCAGTAGAACTGCTGTCGTACATAACGCAGAACATAATCATTAGTATTAACATCAAAATACCTAAGCACCAAAGACAAGAAGAAAGAGATATTTCGAAATTAAGAAAAACACGCTTGAAGTATTTAGTACGATATGGATCAAACTTTAGGCTCTTACCTGGAGGATATGAGTGCCTTGATGTTGCTCGAAGAGATCCAAGGTAACGTTTCCCGAAGAACGAGGTCTGACACTTCCTGTTATGGAGAAAACAAGATGTTAATACGTTTCATTAGCAACTAGATTTGTGAGCTTGACAACGAAGTAAAATGTTTATGCTTATGTTTTTGTATGTACCAATCTCGAAATTAATGTAAGACTCAAATACAATGTTTGAAACATGAAGTGTTTTTCATCAGCTGAGCGAACGAACAAAAGTTGCCAGATTCTATAGACTTGATTTAGCATGTAATATCCCTACCGACTTTAAGTGTGAATTAATTGATCACATCTAATGAACTCGAAGCAAGAGAAAATATTTTTATATATTCATAACAAGTTTAAAAAAGTGAGTAGGGGATGAAGGGGTGTTTCCGAATTAAGAGTGCTCTATAATTATGCTAATCAAGGTTCGTACACAACTTAAATGGCTCAAATCAACAAAAATAGTTTGGCTGTACGAGTGTGATATAAATACTTGTCAGCCTGGTCTCGTCCCAAAAACCCTTTTTTTATTTGTGCAAGCATTGTAACCATTAGAAAAACGTAATATTATTCCATTCCGTATTCGATTTAGAAATACATACTTTAAAATTACATGTTAATCTTTTTAAATGTTATGATGCTAGTGCGAAAAGGCTATATCGATTTGGGCACCTCGGCAAAATCATAATTTAATTTACTCATCATCGAGAACGAAACCTTTTCTCCTTTTGAAAAACTACCTAAATTATATGAAACATATGTTCTGCCTACTTCAAACGCGTTTCTTTTCTCTTTGGAGTTAAAATGGAAAAAAAAGTTTACAAAAAATTTATCCAGTTTTTTTTCTATATGCCTTGAAAAGAAAATCTTCTTGACAGCTTTCCCTCCACCAACTGATCGTGTCAGAACACTTCATAGACAAAATGAAGGAAAACTTCTCAAAGGAAAAGTTAAAATCAACTGAATAAGCAAAATATTTCGTTGATAAAACAAATTTTCACCTCAAAAAAAGTTAAGAACACATCCAAAAAAAAATTCTTCCCCTATTCAAGAAGGTTACTCTATTCGATATGGACTTGTCATCAAATTTGCCATTTCACTGTTAATAAGGAACCCATCACTCGTCTCACTCTATTTTGTTAAAAAAAACTTCCTTCCCACATCAAAGCAACCGCCAACATTCTCAGAGAAAAATAGCTGAAACTTTTAAAGCCCTCACAATCAATGCCAACAAAATTTGACGTTGGTAAAAACAGATTCCTACAGTTTGACAAAAATTCACCCCTCCGTCCTCAATTGAAGAGAATTATTGAACAAGTGTGAATTATTTCCACAGATTGGTTTGAATCGTCCCACCGATTCTTTTATAAAAAGGAAAAAAAAATGTTGCTTTAACATGAAAGAAGCCCGACTGTAAAAAAATAAATGTCATTCATCATCATACACATATCCTTCATCCCTCTAAATACAATAATAATCATAGTTTTGATTCGGATATCCACTTTTCTTGGCACCCTTTTCCCTTTCAGCAATAAATGCATCATGTGAGCTTATTGGCATGACTTGTTCCTAGGAAAAGAGTCCATGTGCCCCAGTAACTCCCAAATCTTTACCCTTTCTGTTCCTTGGGCCGAAAATCTTCCTTAACCAGAAATATGATGGTGATGCGATGCCATTACTTATTTATGTTCCATCTTTCACAAGAAAAGTCTTTGGTCGATCGTATTAGTTTATTTATCCCCGGATAGGCTATATTTTTATCCTTTCTTTCTAATAATAATGTCCCCCAACAACAACAATTCAACTTATGTCAAAACACAAGTGCATCTCATTCATAATACGAGCATCATTTCATACAATATGTGGGTTCTTTCAAATCAACTTTTTTTTATCTAAACCTTAACCACAATGCCACCAGCTACCAGCACCTTCAACCCTTTCCCCAAAATATAGTAATTCCACCGAACTTCCCAAAAATCCCAGTAAAGATTCCAATTTCATGGTTATCCTTCACCCTTTATATTTATTTTTCTAATATACTCGGCAATAATAATGACCCAAAAGACAAAACTCGTATGAGATTCAATGCACATTTGGTGACTTGAAGGAAAAACTCGAATCACTAGAGGAATCAACTAATACTTTATACGGAATAATGAGCTTGAATCAGAAAAAAATGCATCATATGAGTAGGTTTTGCGTGCATTGGGGTAAAAATATCTTTCCTTTTAATGTGCACCGAGAGAGGCTAAACGACCGCGTATTATTTGATCAAGACTGGTTCTCCGACTCGAATGTGAAGTCTTTTCATGCTTGCTTGAATAGGATCATCAAGTAGGAGTATGAGTAAGAGAGTATATGCTACGGGGTGAATTGATGCAAGGTTTCCAGGGAGTTTCTCATTTCCTCCGTATACCTAAGCAACGACGAAGGAGCATAATAAGCTCTACAGGAAAATGAGGATTTTGATCCTGATTCCATCAAGATAAAAACTAGAGCCATGTCTCTTTCACTTGGTGTAATACTGAAATGGTGTTTTGCATGCACTTCAATTAAAAGCAAATAATTTAATGCGTGAAATATTGAAATATAAATAGCGTGTGCTTCCAATGATGCATTTTACTTGAGGCAAACTCGTTTTTGAAATGGGTATACCTACTTAAGACAGGTGATTTACATCACCCCTTCTAACCTTTTTCGTGTATAGTTTCAAGTGAGATGATGAAGTAAAATAATTTATACACGGTAGAGCACCATAGTAATCACGATATTACACGCTTGCTCCTTACCTTTCTTATTACTAGAGGAATTATTATCACGATTCCATGGCGGTTCTCCATGCGACGAGAAATCTCTAAGCCTCAAGTATGAAATGGTGAGTCGGATGATTGATGCTTTGTCAAGCTGTGAGGTAATGGCAGGTGGAAGCGGTAACAGTTTGGCGAGCTCGTAAAATTCATAGTTCTCCTTGCCCCTCCGCGATCTCGCTGCATCTCTGGATTTTTCTTTCCTCAACTCCAAAATACTGAAATAGAAAAAAAAACGAAATTATAGTAATACTTAGATGCAGTACAAAAATGCAATACTGTTTTATGGGGAACATGAAACAAGCAAAGCTATAATCATTTTTAAGGATGATGGTATCAATGATAATGATTACGTAACACTTTAAGGATCACCATCACCCACATAACCATACAGTGTTCATCAAAGAAAGTCATTATAACTTCCAATGAAAGCCATCCATGTAAAAAGGGCAGAATTTGGGAAGTGAAATGAAGTGTAAGGCATAAAATTGTTAGAGTTAACGTGACCATCTCCAAGCAATAATACTAATATCAGATGGTCATTCCCTTTCAATTCTGAGAAACAGGCTGGGCTGGCTGGATTTCTTTCATCGCAGAAATTACAAAATGGCAATGGCAATACCGATAAAATTATATATTGCGCATTATTCCTTCCTTCAACGACCTTCTGGTTCTTCACTTTTTTTCTTGCTTTTCCCAATCGTACAATTGTCTATAGTTATTAGTGTCCCGTAAATCAGAGTATAAAAGATACATTGTCCCCATAATCAATAGCAATAATGGCCTAAGCAATAGTAATAGCTCTTTCTCCCCGTGTAAGTTACGGGGGCGAAAATAAAAATTGAACTCTGCTCCGAAATAATATAACATACATTTTTCGTTAACATTTATTTTCGCTGTCCATCCAAGTGTGTTTAAGCGTTAACAGTTAAGTGAAAGGCAACAAGTCCCATGGGACAAGTTCTTTCTCTTCCTCCTTCTCACTTTAACGTAATGTAGAAAGGGACAAACAAACGAGAGGATTTTCCCACACGCGCTCATAAAACAGTCAAAGCTGAAAGCAAAATTGTATTTAAAGCTTAGGGAGACAAAAGAATGTGGACAAAAGAAAAGGAGCAATACGAAACAAAACAATGTCTACGCTTTTTTACTCCACAAAAGCTTTAAGGCAATCTCTAAGGAACCATAAAATGTGAAAAAAGTGAATTGGATGAAAAAATATAATGATTAGAGGATCTTCTACAAAAAAAACTATCGCGAGAAGTATAACCATGACCGATTGTGATATAAGTGCAAATGAAATTTTCTCTTAAAACTGTTGCAATAAATATCACATGTTATAGATAAAAATGCAAAGGGTGTAAAGTATAAGCCGTGGTCATTTGATCTAATAGAATTTTACAGAGGTCCACTGGTTCTTGATTGATCAATGGAGAGTTTATAAACTTTAAGCAGTTTCTTTATGTTTTGTAGACAATTTAGACTTGCTTTTAAGAAAGAAACGTAATATTTGCTGGGCTTCCGTATTCCGTACTCTCCGAAAAAGGATCACGCTCTACATCCACATCATATTATTCCCAATTTCGCTGAATCACGTCGCCTAAATATTTTCAAAGTTGGAACATCATTAGTTTCCTGAAGAAGTGAACAGTTTGAAAAAAAACATCAAAAGAAAATTACATTTTTCCAACCCGCGCAAAGTCCATTTTTAATCTACATTTTAGATAGAAAATACTAGACAAGACCGACCAAAATCTTTAAAGAAACTTTATTTTGCCGAATCACGCAATAACTTATTCAGGCTACTGAAATCAAATTCCGTTTCGTCGAAAGCAGAAAAGACTTGTTACGTCCACTCACTCTCTAGTAATTTGGAATTCAAGTGTAAATGAGAAGCCTACATGGCATTATCACTTTGGAGGCTTATCCCTACTACTTTTGGTCGTCATCTTGTCCCTAATGTAATGGAATTCATTATTTGTTCGGCTATCTTCTCTTTTAGCCATTAGCATTAGACAAAGATCATCTCCTTTGCACTTTGGATCTCGGGTTCTTTTAGAAAACCAATAGCTTGTACACCATACAAGCGTCAATTTATTGGGAATTGAGAGGCGGTAGAATTGGATAAAACACATGGGAAATTTTTTTTCACTAAAAAGGAAACAAGTTTAAATGGAACCACTTCTCGGTGGACTTTCGGACTTCAGTTAAAATTCTCTTCAAAAGGGAGAACCCTATACGAACAAAGGCCTACATTGATAATGCATAACACCATCCACAGGGAGAAAAAAATTGCTTAGCTCAGAGTTTATCCAATCCACATCAGAACATTTTCCATCCGATATCTGCAGTCCAGTACATTTTTTTAAGTTGTGAAACTGTTGATAGAAATGGAGCTGGAATGGAATCCCAATGGATTTCCAATGATTTCCACTTCACACTTTTATTCTCTACTGTGTATACAGCGTATCGAAACAAAACTAACCAAACACTAGGCCATCATCACCCACCAATACCGCATCATCATCATCACCATCATCATTAAATGATGTTCCAAGGGAAAACTATGGGCATTTTATTTTAAGTAACAGATATATTTCAGTTACATTTATTGTATCCAATCGAAATTCGTAATGGAAACGGATGAAAGCTCGTATCCACCAAAACTAATTTTTGTTCAAAGTTATACATTAATATTAAAGTTGGCAATTATTAAGTATGCCAGCATTCTGTCACTACCCAGTTTTTTTGTATAATTTTTAACGCATTTTTTGAGCTGTCTTTGTTTTTAAAAAAATCTACTTCAAGAAAGAAATTACACACCCGATGAAATATATTGCTGCCAGTTTCGCTTAGGCCGTTCAGTGGTGCAAAATTGTGAGAAAATGTGATGAATTGCTAAATTCAACGGTGCATATTATTCATAAGTATTTTTTTATCTCGACCATTCCCCCGAATCTAATTTTGTTTTCAGGAGTTCATTTCCATAATAAAAACATTAATAACTTGTCTATGTCCACCTCTTCCGAAAGAAAATGATACGTTTTCCTACCGTAATTAAAAGATGATGATGCGTCAGGGAGGTCACTTGCGTTACATGCATAACAACACAAAGTGCAACTCATCCGAATCATAGGATTGGAAAAAAAAATCTAAAAACTTGCTCCTTGGGCTGGGGCAAGCTGTTTTTCTGGATCTAAAATTCCAATTGAATCGAATGGAGAAATAAAAATCTAGAATTGTTCAAGTTGTTCTGTTGACGCTATATAATTAAGCACATGTTTCGGTTTTTTCTAGCCTAAACCGCTTTCCCAAAACAAAACGAGAATATTTGCACATCCCATGCGTGGCACATACCTTTAGGCGAAAAGGAGAGAAAGGCGATGCACTTTAATTTTTCTTCCTCCTCCTGTTGCATAAAAAAGATGCATTCATGCACTGCATAATAAGTAACGTTTATCTCGTGCTTGACAACTTGAGCCGCCTTCTTTAACAATGAAATGGAGAGAGATGAGTTGACCTGGTGCGGTCTTAGAATGCCCAATTAATCATCTCTACTTCAATACATCTTTTTCCAAAGTTTACAGGCTTCAAGGAGAAGAAACATCCTTTTCGTGACTAGGGATTTCTAAAGTTGTACTTTCAATTAAAAGAGGAATCGGTTTACAAGCAAGTGTTTATACTGCACTAATATATAGATTTAGGACTGCATACAATTAAAATTATAATCTACAACTTATAGTTTTATTTTGCCCTTAGAGCAAAATACTTATACTTTTCCTTTCTTTGGAGCTACCCCATATCGCACGGTTCTTGTGTCATCATCATCATCATAGTAATCAAATTAAATTGTGTCTAGGCTCGTTGATATGATACAGTGAAATAAAGATGAAGCTATATGTTCTCGTGTTTTGGTGCATAGTTCAGCTCGGTCATTCATATTTATTCCCTAAAGCTAACCTCCCCCTGCACGTAACTTTCTCAGAGTTTGATGTAGCCCAGCGTGTGAGTACGTTCTAGAGTTACCTTCAAGAAACAAAGTAAAAAAAACGGTCAAGTGGGAAAAGTTGAAGAAGAGGAGCAGTCATCAGACACACAAAGAGAATTGTACATACACACGTTATGAATACTAAACAGACGCGAGACACGACTATATAATGAATTAAATGAATTGTAAAACAAATGCCGATATCGTTTGCTCCCTTTCTTACATACACCAGCACGTCCTCAAGGATACAGTAAGACATTTGCAGCTTTTACGCGTTTGCACGAATGAGAATTTATGCAAAGCGTGAGTCTACAGAGTAAGCTGGTAAGGATGCAACTAAACCACAAGAAAATTAAATGCTTCCAAACATTTTTAAAACATGC
>JAANSQ010003400.1:0-10184 GCA_036850885.1 Lepidocyrtinus dapeste
CTGTTAATAAAACAAGGAGCGTACGTCATTGTTCGTTTTGCTTAGTGTACCGGAACCACTACAACAACATAATGCTTTTCTTCTAAAGAAAAAAAGAGAGTTACATGAAGATCTCTTGACGGATTGCAAATGGAACCTTAATCGTATCAATCTTGTTCTCGGTCGGAGAGGAAATATATAAACGCTATTTTCTTCATTATATCATCCATTCATCTTCCTACTTTGTAGGCAACCCTATACACTGCCATCAGGAACGGAAGGCACTATGAGGAAATGTAGCGCAGACTGCAGACCCCATCCTTAAGAATTTTTGTCAATATCTCTATTTCAAAGAGATTCAATAATTTTTGTTTGTGGACTTAGTCAGCAACGTGAACAAAATGAGAAACTTTCTTCCTTTGCACATTATACATGTATTTGTGTCGCTGGAAGGAAACCCATCGATAAGATTAATAAGGTCAATGAAGCTTTAACTTTCTCCCGGTCCTTGTTCCTCCACCCAACTCAAACATTCACAATCACGCAGATACGACTAAAAAGGAAGTACGTGTAAGGTATAAGAAGAAGATGGACTCTCGACTCAAGTAGTATTCTTCTTTTCTTTAGTCCCACAGTTCTCCTTCATCTCAATTTTCATCTAGTTCTATTGAGTTCTTCCATTTTACTTTCTAACTTCTCCATACCACATCTTTCTCTCTTTTTCAGCTTTACCTCTACTTATAAAACTTATTCGTATTTATATCATGTACTGGAACATGCACCCTAGAATAAAATAATATAAAAAGGACAGCTGTAAGCTAGTGATGTACTCTCCTCCTTTAATAAATGGTGGAGGAGAACAGTACCGACAAGCATACTCACATTTCCCCAGCTTTAAAGTCGAACTTTCCCTACAAACAAACTTCTCTACTTTTTCCAAGGACGTAAATTGTATCAAATAGGGTACACAACAAATTACCACGTTGGCCAACATATTTTAACAAGTTTCTCAGTGAAAACATTAATGAATGTAGATCATCTATATATTCCGGGAGGAAACTGAATCAGCAGAGAAGGTCCAGTATAATAATATACTTTAAAGGTATATATTTGCAGAGGGAATTTCTCCCTTGAGATTTTTCTCTAATGAGTAGGTAAACTCTATCAGGGACCCGGAGAATGAAACGTATACATTTTTAATAAGTTGTGAGCAGAAACCAGAATGATGCGGATGGATGAGTGGCACGAGACCGAGAAATTTACCCAACCACCACCACCACCACATGGCTAGAGAAAAGAGGAAGGTGTTGTCATCACTAAATCAGAGACTATGGTCCTGTTAGACGGTGGGTGACCGGCGTCAAGCCGTCGTCAATCCTATTTTTATAGAAACCTATAAATTCTACGCAGCATTTCTCAACTGTAGAGGAATATACCTATGTACGTACAAATAAGGCTTTTCTAGTAGGATTCCGGAATATATTCATCATTGTCTCATTTCATGTCCTACTGTTTCCTTATGAGCTTAAACGGATCGAAGAATTTTTGTTTTCTCGCTTGAGAAACGAAACAAAGTGAAAGGGCTGAAACAGATTCCAACATGGTTTTCTTCTCTTTCGCCATTTCTGATTGAACACGAAGTCAACCCTACTTAACCTCATAAGCTCACACACGAATGCGTTGCGTTGTCACCGGTAAAAAACAGAGAGTGGATGGATAAGGGAAATTGAAGGAATTGCCCAGCACGCCATCATTTTTTCTTGGAACTGGAACTACTGGAAGGGAAAGAGAGAAGACATCATCTAGCAACTGAATGATGTACTGGTCATCCTCGTCACACTTCAATCGTTCCTTTTCCTTCCTGTTTGTAAACCTAATCACAAGAGACAGCGTGGAAACAACAACTCTTCTTCTTTTCCCCAGTAAGTAGTTCGCTTGACATACTTCATTTCTTTTATCTCCCCGGCTGTTGAGCTATCCTTGAAAATTTCATGGTACATGTAAAAATGTGTTTTTTCAAAATCAATATGGATTTAATCAGATTTGTTTTCTAATTCTAGATATTGAGGTGCAGACTAGCATTCAACTAGAAAATATTACAGGTACCACTACCACTGCGATCTTATGTAAGACATTGGAGACCAAAATTGGACAAACCAACAACGGAAATTATTGAGTCTATATACGTTCCTCCCATCAAATTCGGTTTCGGGTTTTGGCTTCATTTTCCTGCTCCTGGAGAATTATAAGAAAATTATAACTTTCGTCCTAACGTTCCAAGAAAGCCACAGCGGTTTGATAAAGTCAGAGTAAAATATTTGAAAAGAAAATAATGTTTTTTTTTTCGGTAAAACGGCAGAAATTCGAATAATATTTTCCTCTCTTTCTTTCTGAATGAAAGCAATGCATATTGGAGAACCAAATGATATGGGAAATGGATGGAACTCCATAATCTCATCACTAGGAATAAACCATTTCTCAAGATGGGATTCGACGAACTAGGGAAATTAAGAATTTCCGTTATTCTTCCCTCCGTAATTTCACTCTTTCTACGGGGAAAACGTAAAACTGTTACGTATACTCATATAATCCATGAGAGAAAGGCAACAGTTTTATGAAGGCTAACCTTGTTCCCAATTTGCATAATCTTCTCTGGAAAAAAATAATAACTTGAGCATCTCCGCATCATATTCCATTTGTGGAAAAAAGTGAGTGTCTGAGTGACTTTCATGTAGAGACAAAAACTAGACTTTATACTTATCCCATTATTCTTAGAATATTATTTTATTTTCCTTAACATTATTTTCCTTTGGTTTTCTCGTCCTTCTACATGTTCATTTCAACAAATGCTAAGACACAGAAAAATAAATTATAGTATTTTTGTATGCGTAGGAGAAGTAGGACAAGTCTGACAACTCAATTCCGTCACTGTTTTATTTATATCATCAACATAATAATCATCGTTACTATCCAGGGCCTAATAAGTTAACCTTTTCTTGTCTTCCCAATTAAGTGCATATGCGCTTTATGAAACCAGCTTATATGTAGTTCTGTTTGTTTGTTAACTCGATAACTTCCGAACGCGCTGGCGGTGGTAGATTAGCATGAAATTCTATCGATAGAAACCTTAGGAGGATTTCTGAGATTATCAATGCCTTCGGTCATTTCCCATGGAGATAAGGGAGGAAATGCTTCCTACTAGGATTGTAAAATTGCTCTGCTTGGACGCATACATTAATTAAGTTAATCACATTAAAGTAATTAGATTTTTTAAGGAGACTCTATTAATTTTAACGCTAAATATCCCTAAAATTAAAGTTTTAAAACAAATACTTTGTACAAGATCTTTTTCTCAAAGCCTCTCCAAAACGATCTATGAATGAGCTCTTATTTAATTAGCTTACAATTAGAAAATGATACAACCCAGAGAAAATCCTGTGTCAAGTGGACACCTGAACATAAATTAAGCATAGATATGTTTAGGTAGCTACTTCCTAAAGCCTCTCGAACCATATTCGCATTAACTTGGATAATGGTTGTTTTTTGTAAATAAGGGTACATCAAGATTTTACAGGTGTATTTACCTTTCTCAAGCAAATTACTATACAGCTATTCCACTGTGGGATTTCCAGCGTTTAAGCATGCGGTTCTGTTTTCCAGCCATTAATAATTATTATTTACAACACTCAACGAATTCACATGAAACTTTATAGAATACGCCTATACATATGCCTCCTTTTTTAAGTAGGTTTGGGGCGAAAAACGAATAATACATGGCTTTTAGTCCTGGAGCAATTGTTTATATGAAAGGTTTTGTCTATGTAGAACATCTGCAATGAAACTTCAAGCGTTTAAGTTTAAGGTTACAGGTGTAGGATGCATTATGTTAAAATAAAAGAAAAACAATCTTTACCTGTAAACATGTTGTTCTTGTTTTGTAGCCTCCACATAGATCCTCCAGTACGTAATGATCATGACGACAGCCGGGAGCCAAAAGGAAATCGTTGAGGATACAACAGCATATGTCCGATTCACTTCAAATGAGCATTGATTGGAATCAAGTGTCTGTCAAGTAAAAAAATTAATTTCATTTGAATAATTTTCAAAAACTGTCCACACAATGTTTTTTCAAGACAGTTCATCTTTCAAAAGTTGCCGCGGGAAGCTGACGATGATTTTAAGATTATAACTTAAGCAATGATGTATTGGGGAAAGTGAGACGCATTCCGTGTAACATTAGAGTATATACATGTTATTCAGTCCCTCCGTTTTAAATTAAGCAGACTTTGCCTTCTTCAAACATTATTATTAAGCACGTTTCCATTCAGCGTAGATTTTAATCACGACTCCATTCAAGATGCTCGGTACTACGTGCATTGCAAATGCAGCCCAGTAACAAAAGACTTCAAATGAGAAAAAATATATATATTCTGGATTTCAATTTTGTTTACTTTGTGCACGAATCCTTATATCGTCTAGTTTTGTTTCCGGGTAGCTTGCTTATTATTTACATACACCCATTGTAACGTGCATTGCAAATGCAGCCCAGTAACAAAAGACTTCAAATGAGAAAAAATATATACATACATTCTGGATTTCAATTTTGTTTAGTTTGTGCACGAATCCTTATATCGCCTAGTTTTGTTTCCGGGTAGCTTGCTTATTATTTACATACACCCATTGTACACTCCTCCCTACACTTACCTTGTGGAAGCGCGCATTCCAACGAAGAATAATCTTTCTTCTCGCTTCCAAACATTCATTAAAATCTTAACATGTTTTCTTGCACGTACGCTGCTTCTACTGTAATTTACTAAATGCCACATTTGAATGCACTTTTAAATATGCATGTTGTACACATGTAACTTCAGGGGGAGCTGTTGTTTAACAAAAAAAAGTACCTAGATTGCAGGTGCCACTTAAGCTACATAATTCAACTGTAGAAAAACATTCGTATCTTCCCCGATGGGAAGCAGTTCTAGACGGTGTATAAAGGACTAAGGAGGAACTGAATGTTACTGATCAATCGCTCGCACAAGGCAAGTGCTTCTTTGGTACAAACATCCACAGTCCACCTAATTTATTCTAAAGTAAACTGGTCTAGAATTGATATCTGTAATGCGAAACAAGCCCTCCGTATTCAAAATGATTTACATTCGTTAATGCAACCCTTTTACCTTGTGAACAGCTGCCGTTTCATGCACTTGCTATTTATTAGCTACTTTGCATGGAAGAAAACTTTCTACATGCGCTAACCTTATTGAGACAGAAACTGTAAGGAGAATTTCAAATTTCTGCGCAAAAACTTTTACTCTAAACAAAATTATCATAGAATGGCTGAAAGATTTTGTACCAAGAATTATATTCATGTTTAGAATATTGATTCCAAATGAATAAGGTGTCCTAAAACTGAATAAGTTTTACATTTGGCTTTCACTAGCTTTTAAAACTTACATTCTTGTGCAACTTTTTGACTACAGAACAAGAACGTAAGAGGTAACGAATGTATGATAAGAACACTTGGATTAAATATTCCTCCGTCAAAATCATACGAAACAATATGGCGTCCGTAAAAAAATAAAGCCTTAGAAAGTACAGTTATTGCGTAAGTTGTAGAAATCTCTGGGAACTTTATCTTTATTTAGTTATAGAGCATAGCTGTACTATTTATAATGTATTTCTACGAATCTGACAGAATTAAAGTTATTTATTCGCGTTAGGATTAGGGAAAATATGCATAAATGAAGCTGTACTGTCTATATAGAGGAACGCGATAAGGAAAGTCTTATATTGGATGTTTTGTAAAGGATAAATTCAATTAGCTTTACCTCATTCCTAGTTTCGCTTTCACTGGTTGCATAAAATCCTCCAAATATTGGCACAAAGGAAACAAACCCGGGTAGGAGCCAGACGCCAGCTGAAAATAGAATTATTTAGAATTTCACTCGCATGCATGAAATCATTACTGTAACGAATTGCACAAGTGCTCATTTAAGCTCATTCTAATCCAAAAAGCTTAGGGAAACTAAAGCACATAGCGCGGTTCATAAAAATTGCCAAATGCAAACAAATACTTTGTAACTTACGGGAAATATATTTATGTATTCTATTTTTCCCGCAACGTTCCAAAACACACATTTATCGAAGCGTACAGTGTATACGTAAGGACTTAAACTTAGGCTGAATATTCGTATAAAAGTTTAGTTTCATGGTGTAAGCTAGCTACCGTCGAAATGGTTTGCTTCCCGCGTAAAATAATACATTTTTAGTTTTATAAGGTTCCATTCGCTGCATGTTGTTGCAAGAGAAAACCACACACACAATGCTACCCCGACCACAGCAACCAAGGACTTTTTTTACGAGTGAAACTGGCATGAGAGGGGAAACGTCACGTGCTTCATACACCGAGTGAAACAAAACGGGAAAACTTTCCCCACGTATTCTGTATACAGCTTTGTCTGGTGAATCATCCTTCAATACAGCTTTAAAATCATCACTCATTCCTGTCACACTTGACGAGAAGTAGCATAAAAAAGAGCATACGAGCATTTAGACTGAAAGTTCTGCTACAGAATATTTATTTAGGTAGAGTTTAGGATTGATATTTGCTATAAATTTATTGCAGACGGAGAATGAAGAGAGCTTGATACCGTTTTGCGAATATATTTACTCCATACCGCCAAAACCACTGCTACCAGAACCAGGTTGAAATATGTATTCAACCTTTGAAAAAGAAACTCTCAACATCAGTCACTCATGCTTGGCTTTTCAAGCGCACTTTTGTGTTTTGAAATGAGACAGCAGGTGAGATTCATAGACATTCCGTAAGAGAAAACTTTCCTGTTTCTCTAGGCTTACACAAGTGTTTCTTTTGTATCATGTCATGCCATCAGCAGTAGCACAAAATGCAAACGTCTTGTGCCGACGAGAGAGCGCATAATATTAATATGTAAGGCATTAGGGATGAGTCCACAACTAATCCAGACTAACGTAACGCCACTTCGAACTGTAATATCTTTAGGAAACATATGGCTACCGATTTATATTCCGGGGAAAAAATAGCATGGGTCTCCATCCAAAATGAGAAAATAGCATTCAAGTAGCATACTGGCGTTAACATCACTTTTTCCACTTTCAAGAGTGCCCTTCAAGTGTATACTGCTTTTGTACAAGTGCCCGGAGAGTATTCTTCAGGAGGAGGAAAAAAACCAATGATGAATTCTTAAAAAGCGAAACAACCGTTTTAGAAATGGAATGAACCCAACCCAATACAGATTGAACTTGAGCGTAGCGTGGTTTTGCGTGCGTATCACTTATTTTTGTTCGTTTGAGCATGTCAGACGTAAATCCATATTATGTCTTGTGTGAGCTGGTCTGATTCAATATTCAGGAGGAAGTGCCTTTTCACCGTGCCACTCAACCGTCTTGAAAATGCCCTGTTGGGATGAATGGAGAATAATAACTAGTATTTTGTTCGCTGTTTTCTTTGAATGAATTCCAGGCAGAAGCATGAAGAAAGTGAGTGTATGTATTTGTAACGTAAGCAATTAAAAAAGACGAGCATTTTAGAATGTTCACTGCCTTTGGTGCATTTCCCTAGAAAATTCTCAGGATTTTGTGAAGTTAACAGTTTCCTCAAGCTTACGAATCTTTAAGGCAAGTCATTGTTTGAAAACTTCTGGAGAGTCCTGCACCTTCGGGTATAAAAGTGGACGTGCAGGGCTAAGCAGTTAGGCTTTATGGGCCATTTAGAGCTCTCTTTTGCCTGATGCCTTTTCTCAGAAGGAACAACATGTGTAGTACGGTAGATTAAAATTAATTGACTCATTCACTAGAATCGAAAATTAGTATGACACTCAAGCACCCTCCGAACGATATTTCTCTAAGTTTTGCTTTCTCTCTCTTTAAATTATTCCTAGCTTAAGTGAAAAGCTTTGTAAGCTTTGTACTCAGGTTAATTTCACTTGGAGTGACTGTTCAACAGAAAGAAAAACATTGGATGGTTTTCCTACTAACAGGTTTTGTACTGACTATCAATTACCGTGTGTGGTAATTTAATAATATGCTTATTAGAGAGTAACGGCTTGTTCTGCTTCTCCGAAGTGGACGTAAGCTTAATTAATTATAGAGTTTTCAATTTTGCGAACCAACTTGAAAAATATTATTACGCATCAGTAAACTCTTGATATGATCCAAGAGTATTCTCTAGAATCGAAGCTGATGACTATGAAGCTTAAATATACTTAGGCATTCCTCTCATCAAGATCATTCTGATGGAAATAACGAGGTTTTAGTTTCTGGGGGGTTTTAATTTGGAAAAATGCGGTGTGCTCTTGTTCAGGCGTTATTCATGTTTGCAATGGAAACTTTAAGGATCGCCATTGATATTATCATAATTTTTGGAGCTCGCTCCATGACTGATTTGGTATTGTGATATGTGGCTTTTAATGATCGCCATTTATTTCACTCTTTTGATTTCCCACACTCGAGTTATGCATGAATGAGTGAATATGCTTTTTCTCCAAGTGCTTCGTTCATTTGGCAACTAAAGACATGACACGATATATACTTAAGCTCATTAATTAGACTTTCCAAATGACTGCATTTACTAATCCAACATTTACTACTCGTTGTATAATTATAATTGGTTTGGATAATGATGTCATGTGTGTATCTCACCAAGTTGGATAGACCATTTAACCGCAGTTCAGTTTTACCCCAAGCAGATCCGACATTTTTAGATGTATTTTGTGTAATGCAATCTATCTGTACTAACGTAATTTAATATCTTCGACTGAAATTTTCTTTCCCAAACTGAATGATTGAACTGAATCAAACCCATTCATGTAAGACTATTCAAACTATTGATTGTTTTCGCTAGTTTTATATGCAAAAAGAAACTTGGATTGTCATCTAGGGCAATCAAATCAGAATTATCGAAGGGAACGTTTCAAAATAATTTAAGGTGAAACGGACTGAACTAATCCATGAGCTTTACAATGTTCAAATAAAAATACATAAAATTAAAGCAATTAAAAAAAAATTAAGCCTAATATAACACAACAAATGAATATCAGGATATTCTACAGATTGTAATTTGGGTTATCTTTTGTCCCATAGTTAATGTTCTGTAATAATACTTTGATTTATACTTAACGATTACAAAATGTTGTATCGTACATATTTTTTACATAATTTTTTATAATAATTATTTAGTCACTATACCGTAATTTTAGTATTTNTTTTTTACATAATTTTTTATAATAATTATTTAGTCACTATACCGTAATTTTAGTATTTTTAGTATACTATAATTGAACTTTAGGCGTATTTAATTGTATAAGAGTTTATGAGCACACTATGCCCAAACACCAACTGGTCTGAGGGAAGTAAGTAATTTCATATTAAATGAATGCCATTAAGGTTTCACGAATTTGCCAAATGTTTACTACTATTTACTGCCGTCTTCGAACTCTCATCGATTAATATTGTTTTCTTGTTTGAAACCATGCAAAGACAAAACGACGTGCCCTCCTACTTGAGAGAATTCTTGTAGCAACTGTAGTATTTTCATAAGTATGGGCAAACCATATTTCATTTTTATGTGTAGGCGCACAAAACCACAAATGCCAAAGCTCACCATAAGTAGTAAATTTTACACACTCTAGAAATGAAACACTTTCATACATGAAGTTACGTCCCTCCATCGGAACACGGGTGTAGTGCCAAAGCAGTCAAACCAAAATTACCAGTAGAAGCTGGACACAGGCAAGAACTAAATGAAAAATAGTGGTTCATTCCGATTTTCAATTGGATAAGTATGATTTGTAGGAGTGCAGTGAGTGGTTTTTTTTTCACGTCCTGTATTGTCCCTAGTCAAATAAAGCTGGTAAAAGCTGTTAAAAACGTAGCTGAAAATAGATTTTGAAAGGGTTAAACAGTATATAATTATATAATTCGTACTATGGAGGTCAAGACTCTTTGATTGAGCTATCATAAGCCATAAGCTTTGATTTAAAAAAAATCATTTACCCTTGACCCCTGACCTCATCCGTCGACCGATATGGCCCAAAATTTAATCAGTTAGTTACTAGAATACCACATATTTTCTCCAAATTTTAAGCCAGTCGATCAACGTGTTAGAGATATCGTGTGCATAGATAGACGGACGGAGAAAAATCAATACTAAGCTTCGCATGCTCAGC
>JAANSQ010003401.1:0-10184 GCA_036850885.1 Lepidocyrtinus dapeste
GTTTTGTTAGATTTTAACTGAACCTGCCCTTCGTTCGCATTATTCAAACTTAACTCTTTATACATGGCTAAGGAATATGTTATGCATTCTCTGTGCTTTCGAACAACGATGAAGTGTGGGCTTTGAAAACATATTTATCTAGATACAAAGAAAGTACACGAATAGGATAAACTACAACTCAAGTCTAGAATCTATAATCTCTCCATTTAGCTATAAAGTATTTGGATCGGATCTCTCAGGGAAACGCGGTTAGTGTGACCATCAGTTGCTTGAAGACGGGCGAACGATTTGGAGCACGAAATTTTAGCTACCTTCTCGAACTAAAACCTTTTTACTTTTGAAGCAGCAAATCTACCTGGTCCAGTCAGACTATCAACAGGTTTGTTTTTTTTTGTGTGTGAGAATAAATCGGTGGTTTTGGTGGAATAATACTGTGAAAATAGGTGTTGATTTCAGTGTAAAAATACATGAAAGTATGAAAGAAACTTAAACAGTTATTTTCCTTTCTATTATAGTTTACTGGTGGGTAAAGCGAGAAGAAAGCTTTAAAAATCAAAATGACGAGCGCAAGTTTCCGCCAGCACTTCGACATGATCAGCATGCATGAACCAGTACAGCGCAAGGCTAAGTTCTGGACTTCATATGTGCGAGCTCTCAAAGGTACTTAAATTAACCTACCCCGTTAAAATTTATTTCCACATTTAGTAAATCGCTGATTTGACCTCAGATATGTTTGAAACTTACTCATGTGACATTTTCATGCTATATCTCTAAATCATTTTTATGATGTAAATGATGTATGGGTTTATGAATCCAACGCATAAGCCGAAACGACAATTCCTCCGAATGAGCTGCATAAGAATACAAATATTTTTTCCTTCATCCTCCAAGTGAGGCATGGTTGACAAATTCCTTCCAAGTACATGCACAAAAAATTTAAGGTGGAGTATTGGATAGACACAGTAAATCCAAGTGAGAGAAAAGAGTTTGTTAGGTTAGAGTTAGAGCCCAGACTGTTAAAAAACACAGCAAGTGCGTCTTCAAGATTTTGCCAATTGGCCGTGTAAAGAAAAAACATCCTTTTCGCATAGGTTTTCAGCTCCCATTGAATCATTTGAAAATGTGCCAAAGAACATAAATATCTCATGATCCCTGACTGTCTTTTTTCTCAAAAAAAACCAGGAAAGTATTGTGCACATATTTTTCCTGCTCTTTCTTCAGCGTGTGGTGTGCATTTTATGACGCTCATTCTAGGAACAAAAATTGAGTAGACTACGTGAAAATGAGAGTGCTAAAACTCATTAGCTGATTTAAACCTGTAAGACCTTTTAACAGCATAGAAGATTATTTTACAGAGATTCTTTTTTTTCTTTTCAAATAAAAATTAGGCACAGAGGATATGCGTGCTGAGGAAGGTGCAGTGTCCAGGCGTCGTCCAAGACCATTTTCTGAACTCCCTGATCTGTTCCCATCTATTTTCGACGATTCTATCCCAACTGCCATCACTGACGATCCTGCGTCTCGCATCCGTGCTGCAGGTTACCGTTACCAGCCCGTCTCCCGTGAAACTTATGGACACACACCTCGAGCCATTCAGCCTGTTATCACTCCAAACAGACGCTCTCGGGTCTAAAATGTACCTCATTCATAATTAACAAAAAAAAAATTCGCTCCTATTAAAATCTTGTACATTTATTTCTTAATGTTTATTGTATAATCAAAAAAAATGTCACAATAAACTGTGATTTATTTACAAAAAAGAAGATAATTTTCGTAGATTATGTAAGTAATAGAAAAACTGGACTTTTTCGAGCGTTGTTATTATTGGAAGGTGATTTTAATTTGACATCAAGATGAAATTTAATAAAAATTACATAAATCTAAATTTAAACTTTAGTTTAGCCAACGAGAAATTTTCTCCCATAAAATGCTGCCTTCTTCTCAAATGCTGGACTGATAATTGGGGTGTTTTGAACATAAAATGGATTCACACAGTACTGCAAAAAGCAAAAAAAAACTTTTTTTCAAACTACTCGTAAAACAACTACACATAAAAAATACAATTAAAACTTTACCTTGATATACATCTCATACATTTCGGAGAAAAAGCTCTTGATGCCATCATCATTCTTTAGGTCATGCAACAAGACAAATCTGATTCTGGAGGCAGTGATGAAGCCAGAGACGAACCAGTCATTAAACTTATCGATGATTTTTAGGTGCATACTGCTAGTTCTCCATGAGTGCTCGTCTATAAGATCTAGTGCTGCATGCGCTATAAACTGGTTAAGATAACTGTGATCCTCCTTCTAAAACAACAAGAAAAAAAAACATACTCAAGTGAATACTAAATCAACCAATTTTTTTTTAAATAAAATACCTGAGCTTCTTTGCCGGCTGGCGAGAACTCCATTTCAAACAAAGGGTTATCATGGTGACCAACCATCACAAAATAATAATTCCCCGACATATTATTTATTAGTATTTTTAGTAAATAAAACAAAATTGACCAGCCGATGTTACTCTGTTTGGGGCAAAGTGAGACTAATATTGGTTTTGGAGGGAGTTGCAAAAAAACTTCTTCTTTGCTAAAGCTTGTGTTTACATTAACTTTTAGTCTAATCATTTGATCGTTGATCGTTTGATCAAGAATTAAAAATTGAAAATTCTGTACTTTACAACCGACATGTGCTAAACGACCTTAGTGTTGTATAAACTATATGGCAGTTTAATTTTTCTCCCTTCTTTTCTTTTTTTATGTCATATGGTTTATACAGTTAGGACTAAGGTTATTTTACATTTAAACAAAAGGGTATAGTGATGCAAGACGAAAATTTAACTGAGGATAGGATGACGCTTGAGAGTAGCAGCGACGAAGAGGATGGAATCTCATCCACAGAGGAGGCAGTTATTAAGAAAAACACATTGTATTTGATGAACCGCTGCACCTCTTTAATGTATCGTGTTCAAGAGATAATGCAAACAACTTCCGCTCGACACGTTTCAAAACAACTAAAGGCAGTTTTGGAGATTCCAGCAGCCTCAGAAATGCTGACTAAGCAAACTCTGTCTGACATCCACTTTACCGGCAACCTAATGGCAAAAGTTATACGACATTCGATGGGCAAAGATTTGAATCAGTATGATGACTCTGCTACGGATGATTCGGACAGTGATGAGGATGAAGTTGTCCTTCCAAATGAAAGGCTTAATGCAAAAAATACGTCCGAAAAAGCATCCTATCTTCCAGCGTAAGTTAAATTATAAAAAGTCTTAAAAATACTATAAATTATAGAGCCACGTAAAAAGTGAATAAAGATGGCTTATTATTTTTACAGGGAAAATAACCCATTTATTGATGCCATCAAACTAGAAAAAGAATACGAGGCCAGGAGGACTGCGTTGGATTTCAATATTGACGAATGCGAATATTCGCTAACAAAATCTGTCGCTTTAAGGAGGTAAGTTGTTAAAAAAAATAATTAAAAGCTAGTGCTTTACCACTGTCGTTATTAATGACTTCACTTTATGAAACAGACATTGTAAAACGAGCAAGCCAACCTTCCAGCTGCAAAAACCAGCTGCGTCAAACAACGTAATAAATATAACTGTGGATGCATCATCTTCAGTGAAATTTTATCATGATCGTAAACCAGTGACGACGCGAAGGTGAAAATGCTTATAGAACTGTTGCCAAAAAAAAAGAAAAAAAAATGTTTTGCTTTTGATTTGTTTTAACTTATTTTGAAATTTATAGTTTTTATAGCTTTAATCATGAAGGAATCTCAGATTCAAATTTAAACATTGCTTATTTTACATATTTCTAGAGTGTCCGATATGATGCAGGAAAACGATAAAGCTAATGGTACCAACCTTAATCAGAAATCAGACCTGTCCAGCAAAACTGCCGTGGATATTGCTGTTCTGGAGGGTGGAAATAGTGTCGCGTCTTCAGAACATAAACCTGAATCCATAGAAGCAGAAACTAGGGATCCTAATGTATTTGTTCCTAGTCTCAAAACGTTAGTGTATTTGTAATAACTTGACAAAAAATAATTGGAATCTTAATATAAAATTATTGGAAATTGTATGACTTTTTGGTTACAAAATTAGAACGGATTCAGGAGGGGTATCTGTACTTGGGGTAGAGTTTGTGAACAACTCCGACCCGAATCAAAGTTCGAGTCGTTGCTCAGCCATAAAACGTCCAGAGAAGAATAGGAAAGTATTCCAGCTCGGTGGCATTCAAAATATATTACGTGATCCCGCTGGCGTTCCCACAATTACTTGTACATGCTTCGGACGAAATGAACTTTGTGCTTTGTGTCTGGGCAGGGCGCAAAAGAAAACTGAAATTAATCATGTGTTCATGAATCGACGAGATAAACTCGCAGTTTTGGACGAGACATTTCACAAAACCTTATCCTTTGCTAATGACGTGCCACTAGAGGTTCTTCTTACGTCGAGCGCAGTAGAAGGTACTGGTCCTCCGTTAATGTCCAAGAGTTCGAGTGTTCAACAGTTAATCAAGAACAGATCTCAACATTTCCCTCCTGATTTTCTGGAAACGGGATCAAGACCAAAGAAACCTCGTACTTATGATATTAAACCTTACGTAGAAACTCCTGTACCTACTTCGCCAAAAAAAGATGTCAGATTTGGTGATGAGACCTTACAAGCTATTCGAAAACGAACTCTGCGTAAGTGCATAACTACATAAGATTAGAATTTTTATTTCATTTTCATTATATTTTGACTAAAACATTTTCATTTCAGCTCGCAAATCCCAGTCATCGTTTGAGGATAGGGATGGTAGTAAAATGGCTGGTAAAGGATTGGGATGGCCCATGAGAGAAAGAAAGGATTCTATGAGGTATGTATTTCAATTCAATTAAGGATTATAACTACTTATGTATTTTTCATATCCGACCTTGTTATTTTTTTCTTTGAATTTGTAGGCGTACCCGAAATCAAGAGTTTGACATCGATAACATAGTCATTCCATATAGCATTGCGGCGGCAACCAGAGTTGAGCAACTGGTTTACAAACCCATTGAAACGCCCAGGTGGAGAGTATTAGAATACTCTGAAATATTCTCCTCGTTTCCAGAAGAGAAAAATGATGGAGAAGAGGTAAATATTAATACTTTTTTAATTTAAGTAAAGTTTATCATTCTTTACTAATTGTTGTTCTTTTTTTTTGAATTTGCAGCTTGAAGATATGAGTAACGCGGCATTTCTCCATCGACACAATAAGTGTGAAGCTGATGAAAAGAAACGCTTCACCATATCTCTTCAAAAGGCTTTGAATTCGACGAGAAAAATCCGTCGGCTGGACTCCACTTCTTGTAGGAGTGAAAGTACGAGTGAAGGAGGCGCAATATCATCTAGTAACCCTACTAATCTCGACATCAAAGTACAGTCGCCAGGGGAGCTTAAAGAGGAAAAGGAGCCGATGAGTTCCTCATGCACCGTTCTACAATCCACGGTAACAACGGTAGATGAACAGTTACACAAAGGTCCTGCTACACCAACTCCAGTGGCTGATAATGCTACGGTGATAACTGAGGCTATGGCTACGCAAGCACTCAAATCACTATTCAAAGTAGGCAGGCGGCGCACGATTTCCACCTCAACCGTTACTAAGCCGGAAGAAGAAGAGGAAAATCAAGTGGTTATGGTATGATGGATTATATTAATTGCCGAAAGGAAGAGTTTCCTTATGAAGATCACTGTCACATATTAAAGTAATTTTATGTACTATTTTATCAGCCAATTGTTGACCCCTGGCCTCAAAGAATGTTTCCGTTACCAGAGGAAGATTATAAAGATATGGTGGAAACTATGCAGCGTTGTGATCCCCAGGAGGTCAGGAGAACACGGAATAGTGAGTTGTTACACTGTGATGATTCCATGGTTAGCCCTTCTTCCGGTCTGTAGCTCGTAGCTACTTAGCATGAATATTTGTTATTTTAATTTCAGATACTTCTTAGTTCTATTCTGTTATGAAATGAAAGCAATTGAATTTACGAGTAAAGATATGCAAATTGATGATAAAAAATAGTCGAGTCCAACTAGCACTCCTTGTTTTGTAATTAGTAAGATTTTTTGTTTTTATTTGTAGTTAATAACCATTACCATAACCACAGTAGTAAACATTGGGAAACCAGACAAAAAAATATAAACACCGTCAGAATTACATTTTTACAATTACATTTTCAGCCGTCTTTTTAAGACTGGTGGTAACCGTGTTATTAGCAAAGACTTTATATCATTGATTGAAAAAGGGTAGAGAAAGGCTAGGATTGTTATTGGACAAAATCGATTTATACATTTTGGAGAAATTTAAATTAGCAATATTGAGGAAAGTGGGGAATGAATTTCAACAAAATCGGTAGGTAAATCATATATGAAATCCACTTTCCTAATTGAGCCTAAAACTTGTATAAATTGTAGTCTTAGAAAGCTTTTATGTGACCACCAGTCTATCTCAAGGTTAAACAAACCCGTATTACTCAAATATAATAATTATTGGGATACTGGAGGTGCCTGTCCAGCGTAAGGAGCCTGTGGGCCACCTTGTCCTGAGGAAGATGGAGGATATCCTGTGGCATTTTGTCCTGCTGTTGAGGTTTGTGGACGATAGCCGTAGGATGGCATTGGCGGAGGATAACCCTAGTTAAATTACAGAATAAATTTTTATCTTTTCTTAGACTAGACTTACTATAGCAGTTATGATTTTTACCTGGTACTGCGGTTGATAGGGATACTGTCCTACTTGACCTTGCCCAGGAGGAGGCTGTTGTTGTTGTGGAGGCCCATAAGCACCTTGGGGTGGTGGTGGGTATCCTTGAGATTGCTGATACTGAGATTGTGGAGGAGTGCCATACTGTTGACCCCCATATGGAGCATAGCCAGAGGATGGAGGATTCGCTGGGACGTTTCTGTTATCTCCAGCTTGACCCACACCAGGACTTCCTGGTGGAGGGTAAGGAGCAGCTGGGTTATAATTATAATTTGGCTGGTTCTGAGGTGGAGGATAGCCTCCAGAAGTATTTGGCTGGCTGACTGTAGCAGCTCCTGAAGTTTGCGCTGGATAATTTCCTGGATTTGGCGGATAAGGTCCACCCTGTGGGGGATACCCACTCTGGGGTTGTTGCGCAGAAGGTTGCTGTTGCGATTGAACACCACTAGGTTGTGGTGGTTGCTGTTGTCCGTAAGGACTGGAATGTGAGGGGTTCGGATACTGAGGGTATGACGGATGAGAACCATAGTATGGTTGCTGAGGTGCCGGAGATTGTTGCTGATTCGAAGGTTGATTTCCAGGTTGAGGATTTTGTTGACCGTAAGAGGTTGGTGGCGGCTGTTGTGATGTAGGTCCTTGTTGAGGAGGAGGTCTAGGAGGCATTTGTTGCTGTGGCGGTTGATTAGGCATTTGACCTGGTTGTTGTTGGCCACCCGGTGGAGGATAGTTGCCTGGGTAACCAGGGTATTGCTGACCGGACTGGTTTGGATTCGGTCTACCATAATAACCACCTGGACCTGGTTGCTGCCCTGGTTGGTTCATCTGCTGTTGAGGATTTTGTTGCGGCTGCATTCCCATATCTTGGCCAGGAGGCTATAATAAATTCAACACCGTAAAATTCTGGTATTTTTTGTTGCTAAATTAAATGATTGAAAAATTAAAATACCGGAAGCATTTGCTGAATATTTTGAGTTCCATCAGCGAGAGACGCCAAATAAACCAGGTTTCTATGTAAAGCTTGCTGATACTGAAGACTTTCTTGTCCTTTCCCTTTGCTCTGATAATCCTGTATCGTTTGAATTAAATGAGCATTCTCATCCAGCATCTTCTGAACTTGAGCAGGATTAGGAGCAGGCTGACGCATTCTTGCGACCCCCGCAGGATTCCCGAACGTTGCCAGAGACATAATGAGCTAGTTTGTCTCTGGTTAAGTACGTACCTCCGTGAGATTAGTAACGGCTTTCAATAAATCACAATTGTTTTCCTGAATTTTAATAAAAGCAATTTAAAATTATTTTCACTCGTAACGTTATACATTAAAGTGGTCAGGGTTAAGATATACACCCCCAAAAAATAGAAGGGTCCCCCCTTTGGTGTTCGGGAAGTAACGGCTTTCAATAAATCACAATTGTTTTCCTGAATTTTAATAAAAGCAAAGCAATTTAAAATTATTTTCACTCGTAACGTTATACATTAAAGTTTAACCGACTATACATCACAAGCTTTTAAAAATGTCATTTACTTGTGGTGTACTAAATGGTGATAAGTAATGTTTTTAAACAATCCAAACGGAATTAAAGTTATCTTCTTTACATACCTTTTAAAAGTTTCAGAGTTATTTCGCCTACTTTACATATTTTTTTTTTGATAAAAACAAGCTCAATAACCAGTCAAACAAGGACATTACATTGTATTCACTCCAGTAGCATCACAACATAGCAGCAAGATGAAAGCATCAAAGCATTCCTACCGGCTGACATGTACCTCGCAATAAAAATTCTAGCAACCCTTCAGCATCTTTCCTATCCAAAAAGAAAACCCTGAAAGCATTTTGAAACAAAGAAAAGACAACAACAGAGGACATGTTTTCTTCTCATCCCTCGACTTGCTTGATACCCTTCATGGGGCAACTTGGTATACGCTTCATCTTAAAATTAATTAATAAAACATTTTGGTTAATTCTAGATTGAAGATGAAGTTGGCGAAAATTAGCAGAATTATGGTACTTTACGTTTAAGGCGTGGCGACTTTAATTTCGGTACAAAGACTTGATTAATATCAAATTAAACATTTTTCTTCCTCGTTCTAAAGTCTAAATTTGTTTCTTAATCTTTGATCGTCTTTGATGTAATGCCCTTATTTCATGAAAATTTTGT
Organism: Lepidocyrtinus dapeste; assembly: GCA_036850885.1. Classification (NCBI taxonomy): domain Eukaryota; kingdom Metazoa; phylum Arthropoda; class Collembola; order Entomobryomorpha; family Entomobryidae; genus Lepidocyrtinus; species Lepidocyrtinus dapeste. The sequence goes on from JAANSQ010003401.1 coordinate 8,902, forward strand.
ACTCATGGTTCAAGTAGGCATGACTGTGACGATTTGATTTGATGAGTTAACAAGCATAGGCACTAGACATCATCGAGAAGAAATATAAATCATCGAGTTGTACACACTTGATCTTACTATATTTTACATGTTTGTATAGCACATGGTTATCATCATCTGATAAGATTATTATCTTAGTGTAAAATAATAATGAGAGGAAGAATTTAAGAATTTTATTATACTTAAGTGCAGAATTTTTTCTTATCACATGGGACTTGATTGACGATCATCGTGAGCGGATGATTGTGAACACACTATGTCTCTAGTCTAATCTACGTCTTTAATTTCCAGTCAGACTCAAAAGACAAATTTTATTTGTATAATACGTGAAGGAGGAAAAGCGAAAAAAATGCCACTTTAGAGTTAAAACCTACTCATGACATTCTCTTGAAGTCTTGAGTTATTTTTTTTTCTATTGACTATGACATGATTTTCACGCAAGGGTATTTTTATTACTATCTGCCAGCAAGCAAAACATTTTCTGCATGATCATCTTAACTTCAGGTTGCACTTTTGTTCTGTAGATATACCTGAAATAAACAAAAATAATTTCACCTTGCCCTAATCACTAATCAGGCGTGATTAGTGAACCTACCAAACTCGGCATCCTCGTTTTCATCAAATCAATACTCATTACGAATAAATCACCTTCTTCTGCTACATTTCTTTAAAACATGTAAAGAGCAAGTAAGGTCTGAGTCTGAGCGAAAATTGAATTTTCATTATGGACACTTTACAAAAAAAATCAGACTTAAGGTAAGCGCCATTTGCATAAATGATTGTGATCGTTTGCAACACTGATTTTTTGTGAGTTTTTTTTTCGAAATAAGCTTACTTTCTATTACAGCGATGAGTAGGTTATTAGTGTTAGTTTTTTAAATAGGAAATCCTTAAAATTTTAGAGATGAACCGTGAACAACCGACATTTCTACCTAGGTTATTTTAGCAATGATATTTGTCATGTTTAGGTTATTTGAGAGAAATGTGTAATGACCTTGAGCTTGGATGGAAAATTACTAGTTGATTTTCCTAAGTTTCTTTGAAAAATAGAGATAATCTCTATAAAAAATATGTTTCATCAAAAGAACACGTCCATGTTTCCGAGAAACAGCCTTGAAATGTAGGGGACTAGTCATGTTGATAGTAATATGTATGTTCGTCTGACAGTAATCAGACTCAGAGATAATTTCTCCCACTTTCGGATCGTTATTTCGTGTTCATTTATAATGAAATGTCATGTAGTC
>JAANSQ010003402.1:0-10181 GCA_036850885.1 Lepidocyrtinus dapeste
CGAATCGCACTGTGGACATTTAAACTGTTTTTCTCTACTATGCTTATTTACGTGTTTTCTAAGTTGCCAACGAAATCCAAATGCTTTCGAACAATGATGACACTTATGTTCTGGGTTTGTGGAATGAGTTGATTTTTTATGTTGAGCATAACCCTTCTTATCTGAATATTTTCGACCACAATATTCACACATCCACTTAGCCGCTCCATCCGGATCATGCTTTCGAACGATATGTTCCTGAAGCGTGTGCCTGGCAGCAAACGAATCTCCGCATGAATCACAAACATGCCGCACCTTCTCCTTTCGTAGCAAATGAACTTTTCGGTGATGATTGAGCTCTCCAATATTATAGAACTTTTTCTCGCATATATCACATTGCTCGGTTTTGCTTGGAAAGTGTCTGTACACGTGCTTCAACATTTCCTTGTATGAATTAGCAATTTTGCCACATTGAGGGCATCTTGAAACGCAAGTTTCCGGATGATGCTCTTGAAAATGGCGCTGAACACTTCTATTTCCAGGGAGAAACTTCCAGCAAACGAAACATTTCAATTTACTCTTAATTTTCACTCCAAGAGCTTGTAGTTGATGGTCTGATGGATCACGTAGAGGCCCAGAGCATTTGGCTTTGCCTTCATGCATTTTCTTATTATGAAATTGAAATTTTGGTTCCGACATGTACGTCCCTCCGCATGTCAGACATACAACGACCGTTTCGTTGTGAGACTGGAGATGATGTCTGAGGACACTTTCCGTGAGGTAGGTTTTCCCACAAACATTACAACAAGGAAGTTTAGCATTTGGAACGTGAAACCGTTTATCATGCATTTGTTGCTGCCTTTTTGAAACAAAATTCCTACGGCAGTGCACACAGTGATAAGGTTTTTCTCCTGTGTGAGCTGCGCGCTGATGTGCTTCAACATCTCGAAGACGGGTAAAATGCTTCTTACAAAATTTGCAGGAATACTTATTCTCCTCCGGATGTTCTTTGAGGTAGTGCGCTTTTAACAGTCCTTTACCTGTGATCATTTCATCACATAGGTGACAATGGTAACTGACTTTAGTCCGGGTTTCGTTTAATATAATATCCTTCTTTTGGTTTTTTTGGTTTTGTTTTGTTTCCCTGGAGAAAATCAATTTGAAAGTTATATTTTAATCGCAGACAAGTTTTTAAAAATAGTTAAATCTAATCCAAGCATAATACTGAAACAGTTTACCCGGTGGATGGATCTGATGTTGAAACTGGTATCTCAGATCCGGAAACTACGCTTTGTTCAGCCGCTAATATAATATTATCATTTAGATTGCTCTGGTGAGACACAGTTTCTTCAGTACTTGTGAAGGGTTGATTGCTGCAGCAGGGATTCAAATGACATTCATGGGAAACTAGTTTACTATCGGGTTTGCCAACAGGCCGTTCAAGAATTGTATTAACGCTTTCATAAGGATTGTTATCGGTTAGGTTTAGGTTTGATATGCTGTTAGTAAAATTGTTCTCATCCTGATGTTTCTCTGCATGATGTTTGCAAAGTGAATCATGATCAGGGATGGTTTCCGAACAAATCTGACATTTGAAGAAAGCAAACTCTTTTCTTGTTTGTTTTACGTTTTGTTCATCATTAATGCAGTCCACATGTTCTCCCAATAATTTTTTGGGGCTGAAATGCAAAAAATCTCATTTATTGTCCCAGATTAAATTCTCTAGATTATGCTTAAGATGAATTACTCAGCAGTTGATGAACAAAAGTCTGGAGATAACCCAGTCATACAATTGACGTTGGTAAAATCTCCGTGTTCGTTGGGAATGATCGTTAAATCATTGTCGGGTTTTATCAAAGTGTCTTTCTTTTCTTGAGTTTCATCCGGAAGATTCTCAATATCTGCCCTGTTGACTTCATCAAAATATGCTTCCGTAATTAGCCTGACTAAGCTTGAGTCTTCATCGAAAGCACTGCCAAGGTCAACGGGAAAGGTAATGTCGTTTCCCCATGGTAAATTAAAATTCCCCAGAGCATCTTCTAATCCAGAAAGGCATGATTCAATGTGTTGCACTTGATGATGTGTAGGTTCAGGTTCACTTGTCATCAAAGTATTCTCTACAATTGGTTGCAATGGCAATTTTAGTTCTGGTTCTTCCAGGTGAAAGCTTTCACTTGGTTTCTGGAAATGTCTCCTCCGCTGTATTTTGACTGAATTTAAATTGAAATTTAAAGTTGCTTTGAAGTCTACAAATTTTAGGAATGGATTTAAGCAAATTGTGGAAATGCTTACCATTCGAATCCAAGCGCAAAACCTTGTCCCGGAACATGTCCAGACCTAGGGTAGGCAGTAGCGTCATGCTAATGTCTCCGAATTCCTGGTTCGAATCACTTTCACGTATCAAAGATATAATTGTATCTACTCGTTCCTTTCTTAGCCGCTCTAATTCTTTCACTTGGATGTGCAATTGAAATACTTCTTGGTATAAATCCTGACATTTTAGACAAAGAGGTAGGGTTTTATTTCTATCAAATGTGCAGCCTTTCTTCCTCCTCTTTTTAAAATTTATGTGAAGCAATGTACATATTAGTTCAAATGCTTCAATGTTCTTGAATGAATCATCAGTCACAAAATTCGCTGTTTCAGGTAATGTTTCCAGACAAAATAAGCATGCATTTCTTTTAACACTTTCCTCTTGGATACTCTTCATCTTGATTGTAACTTCAAAAGGTTAATAAAATCACTTATCAAGTTAGAGTTTTATTAATTTTAATTTACCGAAAAACGGTTTTAAAATCGCCCTAAAAATAAACAAACTCCTTTGCATGTACATAAATGGATTCTAAAGTTTTCTCCCATTTCCAAACCGTGCATATGTTTTAGAAATGCATATCATACATTAGATAATTCATGCATATGTTTGTACATTCATCTCAATCTCAGCTATTTTTTAAAATCTTGCATTTGCATACATGCATTACATGTGAAATGTTCGAAAATGGAACTTTTCGAGCATCTTGTAAGCTGATTACATATGCATTACATGTGAAATGTTCGAAAATGGAACTTTTCGAGCATCTTGTAAGCTGATTACCCGTTTAGCTGTATCCATCTTCTAGCTCTTTTCTTTTCCCTTATCACTATATATAGGATGTGGAAGTAATGCATGTGCTTATCACAAATATTATTCTGCAATTTTCTTTACCAACATTTCAGTTTCCAACAATTTATCGTTCTATAAGAATTTTATCATTAAGAATAATGGATTTGGTAGAATTTTTCAGTATAATAATAATTAAGGTTTGATTGGTGTCATAAATAATTCTAACAAGATTAAGTCAGAGCTAAGCATTTGAATTTTAATTTAGCATATTTAGCTAATCAAGATGAGATAGAGATGGAATGGGTTGAACATGACATGATGATGATGATACTCATGAAGATGGGGCAAAACGAATCCGGGAAATTCAGCTATATTCAATGACAGGATGATGTGTAGATTTAGAGTTATGCAACCTAGCCAAGTCAAGGAAGGTATTTGTTTATACATGTTTCGCATTTCTAGATTAAACAGATGAAAAAACCTCTTTCGTACTCGTTTAGGGTTCATCTTTTTTATATTACTCAACATGAAGCGGTTCTGAACTCAACAGTAAAAACTAGTAAGTGGTATGTGCTTGTAATGAAATGAAACAAAGTGTTTCAAGAAGGTAGGAAAAATTGTTTATCAACTCATCAGCCGATTCGCTCAGTGAGACGTGCCAGAAGAATCTACTACGAAACCGACCATATAGTATTGACCAGCACATAGCATATTTTTTAAGTGCGGCTTTCCCTAAGTAACTTCAAGTTGAGATGTGTTTCGTTTTGAGCTGGTCGGTCAAGTTGTTGAGAAGTCTCTACGTGTTCCAAAAGACTTTGAAGTAGATTATGTATATTCCTGAAAGTTTCTAACTCAACGACAGTTTTTAAAGGTGAGTTTTGCTTGATTTTTTAAGGCGATGAAGTGTAACTGTAAAGTGACTTTTGTTTTGTGACGTGTAAACATGAGCGGCTTAATAATTTGTATGTGATATTTCAGGCCAATTACAACTGCTCCAGGGTAATCCACCAGAAAGTTATTGAGTTCCTTTTTAAGGGCTCAGTGGAAGTTTACTTGAATATTTTTTGACAGTTATGGGAGTAAAAGTGAGACATTCACCGTACAAACTAGATATGGGAAGCTCAGTGGGCCACAGCTCCAAGAGCTTATCTTTCCTCATCGTAGCATCTGTTCTCGTCAATGGGTTTGTGATCTCTGCGGATAATTTAACGCCTCGAGGTGTTCCTCTGTCGCGTGAGTGAAAAGGATACAAAAATTGCATGTATTAAATACACTTTTGTCGGGTGTAAATATATTTCGTTTTATTCCATTCCACAGGTGCCGCTCTGTATGATCCTCAAAAGAATTTTTCCTGCTTGGATGGTTCTAAAGTGATTCCGTTTTCCTTTGTGAATGACGATTATTGCGATTGTATCGACGGGACAGATGAACCGGGTTAGCTTTCAAATTTCAATAAAATTAATTGAAGGAGACTAAATTTATTAGTTTGTTTTTAAAACTTCATTATATTCTAGGTACTAGTGCATGTTCCAGAGGGACTTTTTATTGCTTAAATGCTGGTCACATTTCGGGGTATATCGCGTCAACTCGAGTGAACGATGGAATATGCGATTGCTGCGACGGAGAAGATGAAAAAGGGACCACCAACTGTCCAAATACCTGTGAAGAGATGGGACGCGCGGCTCGAGAAGAAGCCGAGCGTCAAGCAAAACTTGCCAAAGAAGGTTATCAAAAGCGCTTAGAATTGGTCAACAGAGGAAAAACATTCCGTAAAGAGAAGGAAGAAGAGAGAAACCGACTTAATGCCGATCGACAGATTGCAGAGTCGTTAAAAAATGAAAAGGAAAAGATAAAAGAACAGATGGAACAGCCTGAAAAAGAGGCGCTAGAAAAGTATCGGCTAATACAAGAGGAAAAGCGAAAACAAGAAGAGGAAGAGGAGAAGGTTAAATCAGAAAATGAAGCTGAAGCATTGTTCAACCTACTCGACTCCAATGGCGATGACAAAATCACGTTAGATGAAATCAAAGTCCGTCAGACCTTTGATAAAAATAAGGACGGAACAGTGGACGATGGTGAAGCCATGTTTTTCCTTAATATGAATGAGGAAATGTCCAAGGAAGAATTTATCACTTCAGGATGGCTATTGGTCAAACCGTTCTTTATGATGGAGCAAGGAATGTTCAAACCACCAGAGACTGGAGGTGGTCAAGCAACTACTGAAGATTATCAAGATGACATTGACAAAATTGAAGTTAACGAAAATGACCAAGAAGCGAAGTCCGACCTTCCTGGTGTTGAAGATGATGAAGAAGAGGAAGGTTTGGAGGAAGAGGAGCCAGAACAGGAGCCTTCAGAGCCCGTCATTGATACTGAACCAACCTACGATGAAGAAACTAAAGCATTAATTGATCGTAAGTTAAAATAAGAAAATAAATATCTCTTAAGGAATTCATTCCATTGACATGAAATTATTTAAATTTTCAGAGGCCAACAAAGCTCGTGAAGAATTTAATGAGGCTGATAGAAATCTTCGTGACTCGCAAAGAAAACTAGAGGATCTAAATGAATTGCTCAATTTGGACTTTGGCGATGACGACAGATTCGCCCCATTACAGGGTGAATGCTTTGACTATGAGGACAAAGAATACATATATTCACTTTGTCCTTTCAAGTCGGTAAGTTTACTGTACATTTTAATATTTACGTTCCAAAGCTCTGTTCGCGAATCATGCACTAATTCTCCTCTTTACAGGCAACCCAAAAGATACGATCCGGGGGAGACGTTAATCTAGGAAGATGGAATGCTTGGGATGGTCCAGAAAATGATAAGTATTCTAGCATGATGTACGATCGTGGCCAGAGTTGTTGGAATGGACCTCAACGGTCTGCTAAAGTGCGTTTAAGTTTAAAATATATTTACTCTCAAAGAACCCATATCCATCTCATGATTTTCATTAAATTAACCTTGGCTTTGATTCCAAAATTATTTACTTATTTTTAGGTTTCCATTCGATGCGGCTTAGATAACCGTCTTATAGGTGTAGTAGAACCATCTAGATGTGAATATCATTTTGAGTTTGAATCGCCAGCAGGATGTCAAAAACCTGAAGCCAGTCCTTCCCACGACGAGCTCTAATAGAAGTATTTAATATAACAAATTAAACAATTCCCTAAAAATCAAATCAAATTGTTTTTCGAAGACTCCATCTTTTTAAATACTGTGCGTTAGTTTCACTACAAAGAAAAAGTATTNGTTTTTCGAAGACTCCATCTTTTTAAATACTGTGCGTTAGTTTCACTACAAAGAAAAATTATTTATAAATCAATGATTATTATCATTTGATATCGATTTTTTCTCTCGGTATATTGTTAAATATAGATTATCCATAACGGATATAAATCAATAATTCCCATTTCCAACATGCAACGTGTTCTCAGTCTCGCTTTGGGCGTAGGCAAATTATTGATCCGATAATAATCGAATGAGTGTAGAGTATGCATTTATTTGTACACGTTTTATTTGTAAGTTGTAATGATACTCCACACTTGTTTCCAACTCGTCAGAGTCAAAAACAAGCAAAAATTAGAAGATTCAAAAGGAGAAAAGTGTGTAAAAGCAAATGTTCTGTACAAGTAGGTAGTAGAGAAATACTAGATACATTATTAGTTTTTCAAATTTTACATTTCCCGCGAATGCATAATTCCCTTTAAAGTACATAAGTAGATACATGCTTTTCATTACTGTGATGTGATATGTACATTTTATTTTTGAGTCAGTATAGGTACATTAAATTATATGGCCTCTGATGAACCAATTACGTAATTTACATTCTGTCTATTATATGTGTGTCTATTTAATTTAATAATTTTGTTGAAAGTAAACACTGAGTTGAGTTGGAAAGAAATATGAAACAAAACAAGTTTCTCGGATTTTTTATTTATTATTTATTGAATTTAATTAGTAGAATGAACCAATTATTTAATGAATTTATTCTTCATAAAACTTTTCAATTGTTTTCATATTTGGAATTATTCCTAAAACCATACTAGTGGCAAACGCTAATCTCATGTGTTGAGAAGTTACTCCAAATCCAGCCAACATGGCTCTAGTAGAAACGGGAGAAAGCTGAACTGGCTTTTTCCTATGAAAAATTTTAAAGTAAGTAAAAAGTAAATGTTCGTTTTGAATTTAAAAAAAATTATATTTACCATCTTTCCTGTAGAGGCATTAAGTACAAATTATGCACCGTTGTCACGTAAGCATCCCAAAAGTTTAAGTTGTATTGGAAAGCATTATGACAAACTGCCATGGCATGATTGATAACCACGTACATGGTTTCAATCACGGGGTCATATTCCATGTTTAGTTTGAAATCTGGTAGAATCCTTTCCGAAAATTCGGACACAGTAGATAATAAATTGTAGGCAGTAGTGGTTAGCTGAAATACAATTGTTCCAAGAGAATTTAAACTATTATTAACATAAAAAAAGAAGCTTGATTCGAGTTACCAATTGATAGCGAATGGAATTTGCAGTAGCCAAATCGAGACATTTGTCTAGCAAATAGCCCATAACTCTATGATTTTTCCAAGCATATAATTTAGCTTTTGAATCCGTCGATTCACTGCCCCCCTCACTTTTCCAGACTTCGTTTAGATGGAAAATTGTAAATTCTCGAACTCTACGGAGGAAAGGTAGACTAACTATAGTTTCAGGAACGGTGGCCATGACAATGTCAAATATATAGTCCAATGGCTCAGTTTTCCAAATATCTTCATCTCTATCTGGCCACAGGATTTGTAAAGGCTTATCGAAGTCGTGTTTCAGTCGTAATTTAAGCATTTTCTTCAATAGCTCAGCCTCCTCCGGGCTAAGAATTTTAGTGCTGTTTGAACTATCGCTTTCTTTCAGTGGAGGACATTCAACTGCTACGATTCCTCCACTTCCTCCATCTCCAAGACTCCGTCCCATAATGTCTAAAAGAACAAAAATATTTAAGAACGATAATTTTATTGCTATCGAATGCTAAACTAATTATGCTGTACCTGTAGTTTTCAGTACTTCAATCTCCCCCGACCCAAAATTTTTACAGTCCGACAACTTCACATTAGCCACCATAGATTCATCATGTTCCTCAGGACAATCTGGTGCAACCGCGTCAATATGAAAATCCTCTATTTGTACTGATAGCAAATCTTTTCCGTAGCATATAGCGGAATCTTTCTTAGGCTTGGGTCTGACGCACATTATTTTCCCACTGGTGCTAATTAGTGACCATGGGTTCTCGCCGTAAACAATTACCGACCCTATCGTCGTAATTTTCCCTTCTAGTAGCTTCAGTCCTTCTCTTCTTCCTTCCGTGTCTGAAACTCTGAATGCGTCGCCACCAAAGTTTACTCGTGGAAATAAGGTGATACTGCCCTCGGGAGAAAATGTAGTTGGAGTAATTGGTTGCATTGATAATATGTTTGGAATCTAAATATTTATAAAAAAAAAAGTTAATTGAACAACATTAGAGCAGAGATTTACTGTTAAAACTAGAAAAAAATGTCTGCTTACATCCGGGGACTCTATGCAATTATCATTTCCTGAAATAAGCTTCACTTCATCATCCCTCTTGGCATTGTAATGGTGTTTGTTGTAGAGAAGCCATCTACGAAATTGTGATTAATCTAAATGTTAATTGATGTCCAAATTTCAACAGAGTGAAAAATTTCATGACCTTTGGAGATAACTTACGCGCCAGAGACACAAAACCACCTTAGGCGATGCGTTATTAGATGAAAATAAATGTTTCAAATCAGTAAAACCTCTTGGATCGTCCCTGTACGAAACTCTTCCGTCATTTGACCCAAGCGAGTTATAAAATACTGCTGTGGTTCTGGTAGGCGTAGGACCACAACTTATATGAGACATTAAGTGATAAATGAACGTTAAAATGAAAGGGTAGCTGATCATTATGAGTTTTCGAATGTCAGCTTATTTTCTAATAACTAAATTGTTAATATGAATGCATGAAGCAATCCTTGTTGCTAAAAGTTACTAAGAGCTTCTATTATAACAAATGACCTGCTATAATGTGTGATCAGTCACTTCATTTACATGAACATTTTTTCATCGGAATAGTAATGAATGCAACCAAAAGCCTATTTAGTTGTTCCTAGAAATCTAGAGAGAATTCGATTTGCTGACAATTCTTCTGGTATGCCGTCTTTAAAGTATAATGTGTGTTTTATGCTTAGGTGATATTATTATGTTGCACTACTCATGAAAGCCAAATTATTAAGCTGTGCAATAAAAATGCTGACATAAGTCCTATGACACTTTTTTTCGTTTATTTTGAGCGACAAGTATCCAATTCAATAATAACAATAAGTGTATTCAATATGATAAGTATGTTAAACTTAATCAGTTAATCAACATTGGCTTAGCGTCCCCATCCTCTATATGGAGCTGCGGTTGTTGGAGATGGAATAAAACCTGTTTGGTATGGGGTAGCGTATTGTTGTTGACGTTGAGGGCACTGAAGTTCAAGTCTCAAGCCATAGTTGGGGTCATAAATATAAACGTATCCTTGAGGAGCTGGACCTATTGAGCCTGGGGAAGGTGGGGGGTAATAGTAGCTTCCTGGAGGGGATGGATAGGTGGGAACTCTACCTGGGTTATATCCAGTAGCATAAGCCGCATTCCCGACAAGGCCACCTTGGGCATTAGTGCTGCTAAATGAGCTGCTGGAGCCTTTGTTCAAGCTGCAAAAAAAATTTAATCGAAAAAATTATGAAAAGACCATAAACTTTACTCTGCTGAAATTAAATGCGGATCAAATACTAAGAGATTTCTTACTTAGCCCCAATATTAACAGATTTATTGTCGTGTTCCTCCTTTGATCCTTCCTGCTTAGAATACACAGCTCCTGTGAACATATGACAGTTAGGGAGTGATAAGCAAAGTACACTTCATGTAGTCTCCATCGAAAAACGTAGATAAGCATTATGTCTATGTATCTTACCTCCGCCAAAGGAACCAGCACCGGTTTGGTATGGGTATCCGTTGTTGTATAAGTTACCACCCCCAGAAATACCACCTTGGGCATTCG
>JAANSQ010003403.1:0-10180 GCA_036850885.1 Lepidocyrtinus dapeste
AAGTCCGAATTATCCTATTCCTAAGGTACATTGACTTTATTGTACGAATTTAAGGAAAGGGCTCGCACGCAAACTGAAGAAAATACGGTAGGGGTATAGTGAAACTGTGGTAAAATTAATTAACACAGCAGTGGTTTAACTTTCTCTTGGTAGCATTAGTACAGAATGTATAGTACGAATGTACTTACCGGTGGAAATTTTCGCTACTCACGTATAAATATTTATTGTTCAAAATACATAAAATATTTTCTTTTGCATATAAGATTATCATAAGTTTAGTTTGGCTAGACGCAACTCTCCTGCTGGGAGTTAACCAGAAGTGGTGTCCTCACGGATACAATTTCACGTTGATGTTGATGTGGTTGTAAATGAGCAGGAGGCTCACCATTTGTTCTCATTCGACTATGATCTAGCGTAGCGTAAATGACGGAATTGCTGGCTGGATCATCTATAGGATTTCTTCTTCTCTTCCGGTCCACTGTAGACCATCCTCCGGCAACACTACCAACCCCCACGCTACCACCACTGACACCCCCGCCTGGGCCGATCATGCCTGGGTTGCCATTTGGCCCCGGGGTGTCCAGGCACAGCTCGGCATACGTGATTTCAGAATTACTCTGAAAAATGAGATGACAGCACAAGTGAAGCATTAGCGAAAGCATGGAACATTAATATATTACAATGAGCAACTTCCTGACTTCTCCCACCACTCTCCATAAGTAATTCCCAGTCTTTGGCTACACTAAATACTTGCCCAAGCACTGAAAACGGATGAGCTGTGGCTTTTACGAGTGGCAGGAGAAGTCGTGATATTAAGCTCGCCGTAACGGTTTATGCTTCATTATTGTTGCAACGATTTTTTTTTCGTACCTTATCACTATAATACGTGCAGTTTCGGAAATTCTCCGTTATACTCCCATTCCGCTTTGGCCCATTATACAGTCCATCATTGTAGAAATAGTCGGAGTCTAAAAGACCAAAAATTAGAACGTGCATATAAGTTGAATTAGAAAAATATTTTCCTCGTGTCCGGCTCATAAAATGGGTTTGTTCTTTCTGTTTGACCTTTTCTCTCTCTTCTCATAGACTTCCTGTTTTTTTGACGAGGAAATCGTAAGTTTATTAGTCAATACTTGTCTTAACCTTAACATGTTGAAGACTGTCATGTTTACTATTTCATTTGATTTTTACCACTACTTGCGTTAATAAAATTTTCGTATGAAGGGGTCTTGAAAATCCCATTGACTATTGAATCATGCAAACACAATTTTACTTGGTTTCGCTTCGTATATTTTTCACGAGGGTGAAATGAAGTTCTCAACTGTCACATTCTTGGTGGGTTAGTGACAGTGACAAGAATGCATGCAAACATGTGTGTATTGAAGTTCTTCATCTAAGAATTTCTCCTAAATATTAAAATTTTTCTGGAAGAATTAGCTTTTCGTAGTATATTATAGATATCAGGGAGACAAGAGGACATATTTAAACAAGCTACGAGTCTATTCTCTTTGAAAAGTTTTAAATGAATGTCTCAGTATTGAAAAACGCTGCTTGCCTCCTCCATATAAATATTTGGATTCTTTTAAAATTTATAGTGTCAAAGCACATAAATAACAAAAATAGGTATTTCATCGGCGGGACCGAAGAAAGATGGATGGATTCGTGAAGAAATATTGGGTTTCTAAAACTGAATCTAATATTCAATTGATGACTGAAATGAATGAGACTAGAATAATATGGTATCTAACATGACAGAATTTTTTTCAGCTTTTGCTGATAATCTTATCATGCATAAAACAAAAGATTTTCCGATTTCCTCCCCTCCACCACGGAGGAATCATTAATGTTTTTGAATTTTTTATCTCAATATATTTAGTATGTTAGTTTGGTCTGAAGAGATGGCGCGTGAAATGAATAGAACAACTCTGCAAACCAAATTTCTAGTTAAGTCGAGTTTCCGCCCTTTGTGTCATGTTCTTAACGAAAAAATTAAACCTGTCAGAAGTTAATTTTATTAAGTCAAACCGACTGAACAAACCTTTTGAGCTCGGAATTATATCAGGATTTTTCTCTTCGGAATCGTTAACTTCCACTCGGTATTCTGTTTTTGTAGTCTTCAAGGGCGGGGGATGTCTGGTATCTGTTTTGAATTTTAGAGCCAACACAATACCCAACGCTACAACCAATAGTCCACAAACAACTCCGACACACACGCCTAAAATCGGGGTTAGCTCAAAGTCCACAGGTGAGGCTGAAACAGAGAAAGTTTATGAAGCTCTTAATCATCTATTTTTATTAAGGCATGACTCTTATTCGCGGCTTCACAAAATTTTTTTATAAAAAAAATATTTAAGCCTGAAAATTGATGCTAACATTTTTTACGTATTTTTTTTCTTTCCTCATAAAATCAGTACAATCAACGGACTGTATATAAAACGTGTCCTATTTGCTGAAAAAAGATTTTCTTGTGAAAGTTCCAATTTTCTGTCTTTTATTTTCTCATTTTCTTTCTTATCTTTATGAGGTAACCGAATGAACTTTCACTCTCTCAGTAGACATAATGTTTGGATTATGTTTGAGTGAAAGTCTGAAATCAGCTTGACCAGCCCACTTTTCTGATGAATAGGTTTCGAGCGACCTAAAAGCGTCTACTAAACCGGAAACTAATATTGATCCTCCTATGAATGGCTCTTCATTGATAACAATGTATCAGAATTGAAAAAGGCTTTTCCAAGTTTGTATACATACATCCATTCACTAAATTGGAATTTCGCTCACGTTTAGAGTATTTGGTTACCTGTTCTTTTCTCTGCTTCTTGAATAGTTTGCGTATCAAGGATAAAGGTCTCGGAAGAGCCTTTTCTATTCGACGCGTATACAAAGACTCTAAGAGCTTGGCCAGGCTTAAGTCCATTGATCACAAAGAAAGGGACCTGAGCGGTAAGGTTCCAAAGGAGGCGTGAAGTTCCCGCGTCCACCACGTCCGCATGAAAGGACTGAGCCATTCCTCCATCAAATCCTTCCATACACTCCACTTCTAGAGACTCAGAGGTGATGTTTTGTGTAGTGCAGTTGAACGGTGGATCCGGTTTTCCTGTTGTCATCAAAATAGAAGGGTGCTTTTCGTTAGATTTTTTAGATACTTTCTTAAAGAAAACTATATACTCCCTAAAATCGCAATGAATGCAAGTGAACCAAATGCCAATATACATCTTTTGAAAGAAGGAAGCCAAATCGTGTCTGCTACGAAATGCGAAAAAAGAATCCTAAGGAATGGCTATCAGGTTTACTTTGAAAGTAGGTTTTCTAAAAAGCATGTTTCATGTGCACTGTTATTGGAGGATATCTCTTTCGCATCTAAATATTCTTCGTATGCGGTTTAGCTCAAGGAGATTGAATTGAATTTCAGAGTTTTACATGTTTGTCTGTGGGTATTGATGTTTGTATATTCGTTCAAGTGTGTGTATTGTAAGTGCAACGCTATAGCTGAAAAATATTTTAATACGTATGTATACCTAAATAATGATGATGGTAGATTCCATGACCAAATGATGTGACCGATGCCCTCATCTTGAAACCTAAATAGTTTTGTATTCATAATAAAATATCGCCATTTTATGTTTAGCCAGGCATTACATAAAAGTCGATCTGTGCTGGTTCTTTGTAGATCGAGAATTATTGAAATCATGCAAGGAACTAATAATTAGGTTCATACTTTTGGGAAGCAAATTGCCATTTCGCCTTTATGAATTTAAGTAATTTGCAAAGCATAATAAGTACACTATCACATACTACGCATAATTTTTGGTATTAATTAAAAACAGGCATTGTTCACGTAATGAGATTATGCATAATTAGGTATTTCAATTTATATGAATTTAGCTGTATGCATTTTGTAGCGTTTTTATGATAATTATTAGTTTCAACTATACGGATAGTTTCAAAGATACTATAAATTATTTAGTTTGACGTTCGTTCGCAAACCATCAATTTTAATGTGAAATTCTACAAAGGAAAGGTTCGACTTTAATTTAGGTTCAATCGCATGGGCAAATCAAATTAATCCTGTGTTAAAAGGATTTTGGTCAGTATGTGCGCGCCGAAAGCTTCCTTCGAAACATGACAGTACTTAATTATACAAACGAAATTAGAACTCTGAACCGTAGTATATTTCATAACATGGTCAGAATTAAATTAACAAAGTAAGCGGAGAAAGTTCCACGCGGTGAGATATCAGGCTTACCTGCAGCAATAATGTGGAATACGCAGGGCTCTATCTGTTGTCCAATCACATTCGTTGCGAGACAGACAACTGAGCCGTAGTCCAGTTCGGTGTGGGGTGTAAATCTCAAAATATTGGAAGAGCCAAACTTTGGAGTTGTCACCCGAGCCGCCTATATGATATGAAAGTATAAATTAAAAATATACTTGCCATAATGTATAATTGGAATACAAGGAGTACCACAATGAATGTTTAAACGCGGTGAATACTTTTTTTAAAAACTTTCTCCGCATTTCTCTTTTAGACCGAACAATAAAGAACATACCTATGGGAATATAAAGTAAATTGCAGTAAAATTTCTATTTCTACAATTCTTCATAAATTCCCCATTCGTTTGATTTGGGGTTTAGGGGGATTGTGTGACATGAATTGATTTGAAAGTTAAAATCGACAAACCGTTGTCTTTTTTTGAGAGAAAGCAGATTGAAATGGACGTGCTTGTCATCTGCACACATTCGTGAGAAGCGTTGTACTAGTGTAATAAAGGCTGAAATGAGCCCAAATGAAACTACAAAATCAGAGCACGAATACTCTTATCTGTACATTACCCTTATACATATCATCTTGGCATACTGTAAGAGAGTGTTATGTACTTTAGTCACAAAAATGTTGTGAATACTGACCTGGGGGACGTCCATACTATCTGCACTGTTATTGAAAGCCCATCGAAAAGTGTCAGCTTTGGGGTTCGAGTCTACTTTACATTCTATCTCGACTTGTTCCCCTTTGGCCACTCCAAAAACACGCTTTTGCTCCGATTTGCAAACTGGTTTGTCTGCAAAAGATAAAATATAGACACTTTCCAGTACTCATTTCAAATACGCTGCTGTGTACTGCATATTTTACGAGGTTTGCATTAATTCAGGCATACATACATATATATGTTGATATGTCATTGGAACGAGTTCTCATTTTGTACAAGGACATTTCTTTTAGCCCATCTATGTAGTTCCAAATTTAAAACTAATGTAGCTTCTATCTAGGTTAAATAAAGTATAGTCATTACTGCTTACGATATCAATCAAAATATTTCTGGCTTGAGTATTACTTGAAATTCTAGATTGACATAAGGAATTAGTGTCAAAGAAAATTTGCTTGTTTGAATCTAACGAGATAACAGAAATAGTCAAAATTTGACTAGTTACTGTGTTTGAAGCATGTCTCCATTTTTTTACACTAAACTTTCTTATTACTTTCATACACAACATTTATTTTGTAAGGCTATAGCGGGTCTCTACTATGTTCCGATACAAGAAAGTAGCCTTCATAATTTAATGCTAAGCAATCAATCTTTTTGGCAGTACAACATACTAAAAAAGTTGTAATTCATCGAAAGATATAGAAGCAGACTAGAAGCTTTCAGACTTTGTCTCGTCATTATTTCTGAGCAAGTTTTATCTAAACACCCATCAATTACTTAAGGCGTCATATTGATCGCCTCCAATTTATTTTGAATTATTGTTTTTCTGCTCTTACACATCACGCTTAGCTCCAGTGGGTTGGAGCGTCCTTCGCCCTCAATATTTGTCGCTGTGCAGACGTAAGTTCCACCAAAGGATCTTCGTACTTTTTGTAGTACGAGGCTTTGATTTGACATGATTATCCCAGCGGAGGCATTGTGTTGAACGACGTGGCCCTGAAAATCATTGAAAACATTGGTTGTATAAAAACGCTTGTAAGTTTTTTCCTAACAGGACAACTTTAGGACACGGAAAATAAATGTCATGGTATTTATTCGAAATGAATAGACAAGAATGATTCTTTTCTAATAAATATCCAATAAAATATGTTATGGTATTAACGTCGAGGTCATAATAGGCACATCCACAAGACGTTTTACAATATCCTTTAAAAAATCCGATTCAGCATAAATGCTAAGTAAAAGCAATAAAGAAGTACAAGAAAGTACTTGAATGAATTGCAGATATTTCCTGAAGCGAATCCCTTCTTTTCTCAGGAAATGAAGTAGTAAGGAAAAAGATTAGCAGATAAAATTCATTCAATGCTTTTGCCGTGCATCAGCAACATGAACATTTTTAAAAATATGCACAATGAAGCTCCTTACTCATCATTTATACTACAAAGTATCCTTTCTGCTGAATCAAACGCTTCTTTTGAAACACTGGATTTTCGTAGAAAGCAGCAAGACATCCGGAGAAAGTTTAAAGCAAGTAGAGGAATAAATGAGCTTTGTTCGCAATATATTCTCCTCATATGGTAAACTCGTAAGGTAAGAAAAAGTAATTTCCTCCCGAAAATCTTCCAACTCAAAATTAACTATCGTTTTTTATTACTATAAAAACTAAACACATAAGGAAGAACGGAAGTTAAAGTCTCATAGTTTCCTCCAAGCTAAATATACTTGAAAAATTATAAACTCAAAATGATTCTATTAATTGATAGAATGTGGGCCGCTTAAATAATATAAATACATAATATGCTTAAGTAGTTTTAATCCACAGTTTATATCTCTTGTTTTAAGTGGTTATATGTTTGAGTTTAGAATTTTTAGTTGATTGATTAAATACCATTAAATAAATCAACAGAAATATCTTTATTCAAGCTTAGAGGAGTATATCAACTCAGATGTTTGGCTTACTCTTCGTCTCTGTCGCATCATGATCATAATGACTATCTGACTTGCTTAATTCAACATACCAATTTTTGAATTCATTTGTAACAGTGCGTTACAGTAGGGATATACAGACATTCTTACTTTATGCCGTTTTGTCGCCTGCACTAGGCTAAATCTACTATATTCAGGAAAAGTAGCCATTAAAAAATTTTTATGTGTATTTTAGTGAAAGTTCTAGTCAATTTTCTTGTCCGTTGTGCGGCCTAAAATACAGACATCTTGTTTGTCTAGACGAGTAGCTAATTTAATGAAGGAAGGTTACGTAAATGTTTCAATTCATCACTGTGCCCTTATTACCGTATACTGTATTCATGATTCATTAGGTGTATTTGATACCCAAACAGAAATTGACTTTTTTCCTTAGCGATGAAAATACTAAGCTCTTGTTATGAGTTCAATTTTTCTCATAGACAATAGACTGAGCACAAGATGCCAATTGTGACTGTTTGCCAGCGTACAATAATCTATGCCGCACTCCTTATTTTTGCATAAACGCATTAATTGCAAAATGAAATATTTGTTTGGTTTTAGCAATCAACAACCTCTCCTTATTTTGCAACACATTTTGAGGATGAACAGAGTTTTGATGAAAATATTCTGAGCACTGTAAAACGCCAGAACAAGAAAGATAAAATATACACATATTCATTTTTTATCCTCTCGGATTTAAAAAATATCAGCCCACGCATAAGAAAGCATATTGCCTCCAACGAAGTCCTATGTATATCTGCACTTTACTTGACATAAGGTCCACCTACTGAAAGTGCTTTCGCTTTAATTTTGTGAATATGCTAAGCCTTCATAATGTCGATAGTTTAATTTTGCGCACATTCATAATTCTTTATAGCAAAAACACTTTCTGTGACATGGCGCACTTACACTTGAGATGTCAGCCTAAATGACCTAACAGTGTTTGGATTCAGGGTACCAAATCCGTATTAGAGATACCAAGAAAATATGAAATCTTAAAGGAGCTTTCACCAAGCTAAAAGCTAAAATCACGAATTCAGCAACATCTGCGTGAAATGAAGGTGAATATCTACATACATACAATAAGATATTTTAGCATAATAGTAAAGAGTCGAAGCACTTTTCTGACGATCATGATGATGGCTTAAGGAACTTTCTCTCTAGCACTCTCTTGCATGTTTACAAATGTAAATCCCTGTGTCTTCATTTAGCTTTTTACTTATCTTCCATAGAAGATGAAGGGAGACGAGGGAAAGTGATTCTTTGACTGGTATTTCTTCAAAAGTAGGTTTTCTTTTTGGGGTTTCACGACATACAAATCTACTCTAGGTCATCTCACTTTCTCTCTCTTTGCTCTCTCTCTCTCTCACTCTGTTTATCAAAAAGCTAAGAAAAAAGATCTCCCTCTTCACTGTTGCCATGTAATATGTATGCATCTACTTCGTTTCTGATGTGTGACTCAAGTCAAAGAGCAAAGAAATCAAGCTGGGAAAAGAGAGGACCTGACGATAACGGCTAGAAGCAGATAAATATCAAGATTATGGAAAAAGCAGTGGTGGTGGCGGTGCGGCGGTTGATGGGAATGGAAGATAATATGAAGAAGGGTCCTACAGATAAAATGCAACGTCGACATACTAAGAAGATTCCTAAGGAAATGGGAGTAGAAGGATGCGACAAAACAAGAATTAAGATCTTTCATAGTTTGAATTGTTGGCTTGAATGGATACAGATGTTCATGTCTTTCATAAAAGCATGCATAACGCATTAGTGAAAAGAAATAGAGAGAAAAGGAATGACTTTTTTTGTGAGTTCATTCACATTCGCATATTATGCAGATTAGTCGTCGTTCTCTCAAGAAGGTTCGCGAGTAATAAGTGCTTTCCCAACAGAGAAAACCCTTTGAAACGAACTTATTATAGAGAGGCATTCAAGGCGCAAATTGGTAGAGGCTTTTACCTTGAGAAAAAAATATGTCAATCCTTTCGTTACTTTTCTCCTCCGGAAATACATTTCTTCATGTATACAAGCTGCCAAATAAAGTGATACGTGTACACTTTCTGAGATATCTAAGATGCCTTTGGCTTTCTTCTCAAAGTGTGAAAAGTGTTCAGTTGTTAGTCTCAAGGCTACCAAAATGCTAGTGGCATAATTAAGATATGACATCTTAATTACTCTGGTTCTTTCTCCGGTATGTAATTTGTGAATTTTGGGAGAAAAATATAATTTATTTCGTGCAACTGCACCGAAACCATTAATTATTTATGTGTGCGTTAACCTAAGCCCACCTCTTCTACACTTCAACAGTCTTAGATCGTACTCCATTCATGTTTTGTGGCATGTGCCTATTTGACTCACGTTCTTGCTAGAAAAATACACTAGTTTTCATAAATGCCCAAATTAAAGAACTGACTAAAATGTATTGCTTTTGCTTATGTGTTTCGAGTACTAATTACAGTGGCAACTTTTAGAACACTAAAAAAATCGCTCAATAAATCAGGCCAGTTCACTCACATTGTGCTCCCACATAACCTTGTACACCCACGGTTTTGCCTTAATTTCACATTCCAGGTAGACATCCCCTCCTTCTCGGATATTCTCTGGGTCCAGTTCGTCGCCCAATTTTAGGTTCAAAATTGGCACATCTAAATAACAAAGGACAAAAATAACCGTAAATTAGAATGTTTGCATGATTCTACGAAACGTTAAACCTATAGAGTTCTACTACTAATTAAGTCGTTTGCAAGATTATTAACGCTAGCCTAGCTCCCGCCTACGGAGTGCATGCATACTTGCAACATTATCGATACTCAAATAAAATACTTTTGTAAATTGAGAAATAATTTGTAGTGTAACTTTCCTCAAAGGGGAATATGGAACGATATTTCAAACGAATTGAACTTTTTTAAATACAAAATACTTACGTCGAGCGAAAATGTTTTGTTGGTAGCGTTTTAAGACTTTGGGGAAATTCAAAACGAATGGGAAGCCAAGATCATACTGACATAGAAGCAATCAAGGTATATAGCAGTTGGATTGATATTCAAATTGAGGAAATTTGTTCAGAAATTTCAATTTCCCCCAGAAGGTACTTATCGCTCAGAGCTTTGCTTGGCAATAGTATAACCATAACCTAAGAACGCTGAATATTCTTTTGTAAACTGAGAAGACTTTTCGACGATGGAATCAGTGGGACTCCAGAAAAAAACGTAAACATTCTCTGAAGTCTCCCACTGAGCCTTTCACTGTCAAGTCCAAAGCGATACTTTTTTTAACACTTTCCCTTTCCCAAAAAT
>JAANSQ010003404.1:0-10179 GCA_036850885.1 Lepidocyrtinus dapeste
TGTCAAAACCAATAGTAGCTTTCAGCTACGTAATAAATTGCTTATTCATAAGCAGTGTGTATTCTTAGTAATATCCATGATTCATGTGAAACGAGTTGAGTACCTAAAAGTAGGAAATGTAAGATGGTGATACTGATTTTAATAAATTAAACCAGAAATTTTTGGTGCATTGAGTCATAATTAAATTGTTGATGAAACCTTTTGCTTCTGGCCAAAATTGAACAAGATTGATTGTTCAAATGTCCTCTTTGTAAGACCCGTTTATTAGTTCATGTTTGTTAGTTTTCTTTAATTTTATTTATTATTTATTAGTTAGTTTAGAACAAGATACAATTACATAATGTACATTTTCAAGGAGTCATTCGTAAAGATTGTAACCATTATACCTTTTGGCTGACAGGTTTCCTAAAATTACGTAAATATATGGCCGACGATTAGTATAAATATTTTGTCTCAGAAAATCATGTCCCAACTCTCTAAACATATTTACACCATTTCTCCTAAATGAGTTACATACTTTATGAATGACTCCTATTTATAAATGGCTGCTGGGCAGGGATGACATCACATGTCATGACACAAATAGTAAAATTACATAAACTTTTCCAAGTGTAATAAATAAATAGTGCAGAGGCAGGCAACAAGTTTTAATATTCGTGGTCATTTAAAATCTGGTTTGATATTCTCTCAGCGATTCCATAAATTGCACCTTGAATATTGGCATTAGTGATGAATGGCATGATTGACGCGTCAACTACTCTCAACCGTCTCATTCCGTAAACCCTGGAAAAATTATATTTAGAATTAGGGAATGTCTGAATTTGAAATGTATTTAAAATTTGCATATGGCTTACTTGGCATTTGAATCAACGACTAAATTCATGCCGCATGTTCCAGCAGGATGATCTCCTGGTCCAAGAACCTTCAAAGTTTTAATTAATTTAAAGTTAATTTTCAACTGTCATGAAAATTTCGTATGAAATGCGAATGGAAGAATCTCCTCCGTCCTCACCTTTGAAATGTAACACTTGAAGTAATCCTCCGATCTGAAAGCAAATTCGTCACATTCCCTGGGTATCCTTAACAGTCTGCCTCCTTGCGCCCGATAAGTGTGTGTCCTCTCGAAAACCTCAATACCTCTGTTTATCCCTTCAAACATAATTTGAAGATCTCTGGGATCTGATAAGGTGTTGTAGTCAATTATAGGAACGCCATTTATATCTCTTGGGTTTAGCATAACGGTTCCTCTACTCTTTTCACGGGCAAGGTAGACCAACAGCAAAATGGTAGTCTCCCCTCTAGCCAAAGTAATATTTTCAAAAGCATCTGCAGCTGGATTCTCAACAGAGTTCAGTACAAACTGAATATCTGGCCATTGTGGATTTTGATCATCTCTCCAGGCAACGGTCGAAGCAAAGTATGCCTGACCTGCGTATCCCGCAATTGAAGTGAAGGGACCTTGGCCATATAAAAGGTAATTTTGGAATTGGTCCGGAGTCTCCGCCTCTTGTCGATTGTAGGACAAGGATCTATTGTTCAAAGCGAATTGGAGCATGAGCCTAGGATGGGTTTGCAGATTCATTCCTACTGGAAGCACTTTCAATACTGGAATTCCTGCTCGGTTTAATACATCTCTGGGACCAATGCCAGAACGCTGGAGAATGGGAGGAGTGTTATACACTCCAGCACTAAGGATCACTTCCTTGTTTGCGCGGACCATGTGCATTTCAGTGGTGTTGGTGTCTGTTCGATTCAAATTGAACTCTACTCCGATTGCTGTGTTTCCTTGGAATAACTAAAAAAATCAAAATTTTTTAAAACGGCAACTTCATCATGACTTAATCCTCAAGGTATGTTATTACTTACAACGCGAGTGACAAAACTCCTAAGGACCACTTTCAGATTAGATCTGTACTTCATAATCGGTCTAAGGAAGCCTTCGTATGAACTCCATCTACGACCACGATATTTACTGGACTCAATAGGACCAAAGCCTAAAATTAAGATAGTTGACTCCAGTTTATTTATTTTTTGAGGATCACAGATGAGGCTTCCTGTTCTATTTACCAATTCGTTGGGCATTGGGATCAATATTTGGGAATCCAAGTTCTCTACCAGCTTGAATAAATTCATCATATCCTGGGGCAAAAGGATCACGATTCACAAACATGGGCCCTTCGAAACCATGGTTAACTGGATATTTTTAGAAGAAAAAAATTGTCACTTATTGACTAATCGACAGCAATGGATCACTTGGTAAAATATTATTGACATATTAAGGTAACCCACTGGGGTCAGGGAATCTCCCCATGTAGGTCTCCACTCTTCTAAAGAATGGCAGCATGTTCTCATATGCCCAATTAGGATCGCCTGTAACAAACGCCCAGTTATTCCAGTCCATTGGGCTTCCCTATGGTTACCAATTTATGTGTTAATTTTTTTTATCTCATGAATATCTCAATTTTTATGAAGTAATAAATTTCGCAATAATCCCTAGATTTAATAAGATAATCAAGTTGTAAATAAATTCCAATTAGAATGAATTACTCTATTGAAGGCCATATGGTTTATCTGGCTAGTTCCACCAAGGACACGGCCCAATGGGATTGTGTGGCTCATCTGTAGATAATTTACATTTTAAGCTTTCACATTTCCTGATTCACATTGCGCAATCGAGGAGTTTAAGTAACGTATGTGGTATCAGCTTACCCCTGACTCCCCCCTCCTCAACGCAGGATAGTCCTGAGGGGTTGTGAAGTACTGAAAGGTCACGTCAGCATCTTCCGACACTTCATTTGCAAACGCGGGGATGTTCATGTACTCAGGTGGCTTTAATTAAGTAATTAATTAAATTAATAATCATAATAAAAAAGTTTCAAACTTTATTTCACTGTATTTACTTACCACAATTCCAGCCTCCAAAACAAGAACAGAATGCCTCCCATTCTCGCTCAGCCTGTTAGCTAACACATATTACACCTTAATTTAGTAATTTCACACCATTAAAGATAATTTGCATAATGTTAATTACTCAATTAATACCTAAAAGACACCCAGCAGTTCCCCCTCCAACTGTTAACGTACAAAAATAAAAAATGAAATTAGCTTAACATACTGTACACAATCACTTTAATCACTCCGTGGCTTAATCCATGGAAAAACTAAAATTATTAAATTCAGAAAAGATTCACGATTCACCCGTACCTATGATAAAATCATAAGATTCCGTATGGGGGAATTCTCCCAGGCCATGACCAGATCGGTACACATCGCCCCATTCGGAACCAGACCCACGACCACTTTCCAACTTGACAAACATCAACGAAAACAGTATAAAAGGGAATCGCCGCATTCTTCCTCTGAACATTTTTTTCAAGATCAGAGTTCAAGTCAAGTACACAAACCACCTATAGGCCTAAACGGTGTAATCCGTTGAGTTTTTTTTAATCAGGTCGTTTAAGACCGTTCAGGCTAGCTGGATGACGTGGACTGAGGTACCTTCTTTAGAGCAAAGCTTAAGCTAACCTGAACGAAAACTAAATCTAACTAAGTTTTCGGCGACCTCGATTGCAGCGATGCTCAACGGTAGTTTCTATCTAGGTGATTTCCACGTTGCTCGCAGCACTCTGTTCAAGTGGAGGAACGTGTACATATTATGATTTGGTGGAGTGGACTGTTCACCAGATTTACAAGATTTGCAGTTATTTTCGTACTACTCCAACTCCAATAACCGATGCATGTCTCTTTTTAAGCTGAAGCTAAAGTGAATCCAACACAAACACCTTTGTTTCTTCAAATTATTCTGAAAAAAAATTGTTTGGAGGGAATGCATTATACTGTTATGCACAATCTTATTTGTACTTGCTTACAAGCATCGAACCATATCACCACATGGGCAAAGATTGAAACCGTGACGAGAATAATTCTTCTTAGAGTTCCTTTCAATTCCTTAACTACGCTTTATTTGTCATTAAAGCTTGAAAAAAGGCTTAATAATAAGGCAGCGATTAGTACGCTTCGGCAGATACAGTTGCAAGAAGAGATTGTTTGCACACAAGGATAAGTCTAGTAAAGATGTGTGTTCGAGGGAGCCCCATCATCTTGGCAAGTGTACTGAGCACAGTCCTTTGTTGCACTCTTACAGTCTCTGGTGCGTACCATGGGGTACAAGGTGTCACTCTTGAAGATACCTTTGATTTCGTTGTAGGTAAGGGACACTTGTCAACAGGTTAACATATATACTCCATACATTAATACACTCCAAGACTTTACATAATATTGTAAGGAAAGGTAATGGATGGAGTAATGCTTCTAGAAAACTATAATTTAGATCATCAATGTAAATTTTTTTATCGAAAGTTGGTGGAGGCAGCGCAGGCTGTGCGGTCGCGGGTCGCCTCTCAGAAAATGGAGAGTTCACTGTACTCTTGTTGGAAGCTGGCCAAGTTCCAGAGCCTACTTTGGATATTCCAGCTCGTACAGATAATGCCTCTTTAGGAGGAGCTTATGGAGACTATGTAAAAATATATTCCTCCGTTCCGCAGCAGAACGTGGCAAGAGATAATGGTGGGATTACGTCATACTGGAATGGACACGCTTTAGGAGGTGGCAGCGCGGTGAACATGATGGTGGCCAATAGGGGAAGCAGTTTTGATTATGACAACTGGGCAAATCTGACAGGAGATGAGTCATGGAGTTACAAAAGTATGTTAAAGTACTTTAGGAGAATGGAGGATTACCAAGGAGATTATCCTACAGATCAACACGGTTTCGGTGGACCGATTACTATTGGCAGGGCTAGATACGCACCAGGAGAGCAATTTTGGCTACAAGCCGGAAAATATCTTGGTTAAATGAATTTGCTAATAGAAGAAATTACATAATGAATAGATAGATTGCTTCAACCGATCCTTAGGAAATTTGTTCAACCGCGTAATATTCTTGTTTTGGCCTTTTTACCCTAGGTTACGCTTCTAATGTTGATCAGAATGGACCTCAGCGAATAAGTAAAAGATTATTACATGTAATTATTGTTTTCTTCGCTAATCTGTACAATCCAATAGACCCAATATTTCTGGCATTTCGCGATTTTTTGTAGGTTTCACCACTGTCGAGAACAACAAGAAATTTGGTCGTAGAGTGAGTACCTACACGGGCTACATCAAGCCTACGCTTGAGCGGAGACTAATCTTGTAGTGATTGTGGGTGCTTTTGTGACCAAGATTCAGTTTCAAGATAATCATGCCATCGGTGTCCTCTATAAAGACTCAAATGGATGGTTACATACTGTCGGGGTGAGAAAAGAAGTCATTTTAAGTGCTGGCGTGTTTAACTCCCCCGCGATCCTTTTGAGATCGGGAGTGGGTCCTAAGGAAGTTCTAAAAGAGAATCATATCACCCCAGTGACCTTCTTACCAGTAGGGAAGAATCTCCATGACCATGTCTCACTACGGTTGGATTTCGTTGTGGCAAACAACTCATTGGTTTTTGTCAAGCATAGGGATTTAAATCCGGAAACATGGAGGGTTTATAACTCCATTGGAGATGGTAAGTCACAATAGACATGGGAAGGTCGAGCTGTCATTCATTAAAATATCATTGTTCCTATCGTTCCACCTTGTAGGACCGTACGCGATATATGGGGCGAATGCCCAGTACTTCATTAGATCCCCTCGTGACGCTCACTCCAGGCTTGTGGAGCCTAATGAGCTAGACAACTGGGCGAATCTAAACGGTCTTTTGATATTCGGCGGCCTTGGAAGCTACTACTACCCGTTCCCCAACGAAGACATGAAAATGGCTACTTGGGAAGGCGCTGCAATCATCACTCCCTTCTTTACCAGACCAAGGAGTAGAGGCTCTCTGAAACTGAACACCACCGACATTGAAGCAGACCCTATAGTTGACTTTCAATATCTCACGCATCCCCAAGATGTGGTCGATCTCCTTCACGGTATGATGATCACATATTATTACGCATACAAATGAATTACATCCAATTCCTAAATTCAATGCTATTGGCAAACCATCATGATTAATATTGGTGTAGCTTTTCAAGCGTGAAATAATAATTTTTTTTTGTAATTTACAGCGATTAAAGTCTCTCTCGACGTAATTGAAAAGACTCCTTCGTTTGGCAAGATCGGAGCACGCTATCCCCAAAATCCATTGCCATCCTGTAAACATTTAAAATTCCGTTCGGAAGAGTACTGGCGTTGTTTCATCAGACAGAGTGCAAATAGTGGGCATCACGCTGCAGGTACTTGTCGCATGGGACGTGACGCACTAGATCCTCAAGCCGTTGTAGACCCTACTTTAAAAGTAATCAACTTGCAGAATGTACGCGTAGCCGATACTTCAATCCAACCTAATGTCGTCAACGCCAACACTATGCTCTCAGCTATTGTAATTGGAGAGAAAAGTGCAGACATGATACTAAGTCAACACTCGAATGTAGAACAGTATAATTAAAATTTTAAATTATTTAAAACATGTTTTTTCCTTGCCAATAAATTCAACTAGTATGATAAAAAAAAGTTTCAATTTAGACCATAATCAGGGTAATCAGCGGATAATTAGGTGGATTGGTGGGTACATAAGGAGAGCGCGGGCCTTTATCTCATATCCTAATGAGTCAGAGTCTAACCGGAAGTCTTAGTCTTTTGAAGGCATGACAAACATCCATGTAAATATTGTTAATAACACGCAACCACATTAACAACTACTTTACATTGTTGAATTACCTGCATTGTGCCTTTCGTAATGTGAAGAATAGTACAGCATACACGATACTATAAGTATTAGGCGGTTACACAACGCCATAGACCTGTTGCATTTTTTCTTAATTCTTAAACTCTTGCTGTTTTACACGGTTTGGGTAAAACGAGAAGCTCAACGATGCAAGATGCAACGCTTGTCAAGACTCTCAAGACTACCTCCTTACCTCCTCTTGGTATAATTGCAATTTTTTTGCATGTCAGCGTCATCGTGCGAATAAGTGCAGCTTAATGAATGGAATTTCAACACTTGGCAACAACAAGTCAACAACACGGATAGAATTTTTGAACTTTATATAAATCTTGACGTTACAGTGGACTAACTGCCGTGCTCTCCTAGATCCCATGTGGTTTAGAAAATCTCTACAGAAATTAGTCTCAGGGTTTGCCAATCTGGGAAGGTAATGCAATATGCAATTTGGTTTTTGCAAAAGCAGCGAAAACACCAAGAAAACACTCTTTGTTACTTTTATTTGGTCGGTCATTCATTGAAATTTTGAAATCTGGCGCATTTTGCTCTAGAATGTTTTACGTTTTAAATTGTTTTTTGTTCAATGGAGGACCTAATTGAAACTGAAAATTCACCTGCCCCTATTTTAATTCTGGTTAAATTTAGGTTGTGGCAAAGGAGTAAATGTAATTGGATATTTTAAGGAAAAATGTATGAACTTGGTTAAAAAAGTTATGCAAATTTTCATACAAACGGCTCATGGTTTAAGATATTATGAAAAGAATTTGCAATTCTTAGCGAATCCTGTGTTTGTCTTGGAGCGTCAGAGCGTCGGAGCGTCCGTGCATTTCAACAGATGTGTATAGAGAAGAAAAAACGTTGCGAGAATAATTTGTTGTTAATGAATGTTCCAATTCCTTGGAGCCAGCGTATATAATACTATAAGCTTGAGTTGCTTGAGTGGCCGTTAAAGATAAAAAACAAATGTAACGTGCTTCGGAAATTGATATTTGGGGAAGAGTGTATCCTTGCACACGTACAAAGAAATTATGTTTACAATGGAGGAAACAATGTTACTCACTTTACTATGCACTTGTGATTAACTCTAAGTTTATGCAGCTGCTTTGTTATAGTTCTTTGCACTCTTGCGTTAACAAATTAACAGTTTAAACACTGGCATCATGTAGTTTGTACCATGGGGTTCAAGGTTTACGCGATTTGATGAGATATGCAATTCTTTTTTTGAGGTTTATTGGATTGGGGAGGGGGCTATGTCAAATGTCTGTATTTCATAGTGTTTCTGAGCAGGGCTTCCTGAATTTTTTTATCGAGAGAATTGAGATTTGGAGGTCTTGGAGGTCTGCGCGCCTTATGTTATGAGGGCGGAATTCAAGGATAGAGATACATTGGGAGACTTAAAGATATGGAGTGCGGCCAAACAATGATGTTGAGATTTGGGAGGAAAGAGACTTCCATTTGGGAAATGGTACTAGTGACTCTAGGAGAATGCCAAATATTTCGATTGTTATGGATATTGAATTCTTGATCTGACAATGAGGCGGATGCTGGAAAAAATAAAAATTGCAAAGGACGGGATGAGAATCCGGGGCTGGACGGAATACTGATTGTTGATTATAATTTATAAGTATAAATCGTAATTTAATTAAAGGAGGGGAAGTAGTAAAATTTATAAGGTTTTGCGAAACATGTGAAATTAAACGTTTGCCAAATCGCTATTTTTTTTAGTAAGAAGTAACACAAACAATGACTAAATTCAATTAAATTAAAGGGTGATTCCGATTTTATATTGCATTTTAAGTTAAAAAGGAAATTTAAACATGGCTAAATTGTTACTGTGTTTGTACCAGATAACCCTAACGGTTGCTTCAATAGAAACAATGCTAATTAAGCAATTGTTAAATATTATTATAAGTATATTTTATATAATATTGCATCAATGTGGGAAAACTAATGAGAAAATTATGACAGATTGACTATTCGAGTTCGAAAAATGCAGACAATGTAAAATACCTAAAGATGCCATCGTTTTAGAGGAATTAATCAGTGCATTGGTTAACTAATTGAAATTCGGTATACTTGTTAAAGCGTGATTTAAGGAAGGAAGAACAATTCGTTTTGCAAATTCTGTAGAGCATAAAGTTTTAGGAATGCAGGTTTAATTCGACTCGCGAAGTCGCAAATTCAGTTGTGCATGCTAAACTGAAAATGTCAAGAAACCATTACTTTTTGACAGTCATTCTTACAGTTTTTTTTGTCTTCATTGATTTCATTTCGTCCAAGGATGAACATGTTTCATTCATGGAGGTCTTTGACTCCGTGCTTCATATGGCTGGGGAAATGTGGACAATGTCATAGACACTATTTAGAATAGTTTATTTGCGAGTGTTTAAATGCCTAAGTACTTTTACGTCACCCAAACAAGGACATGGTGGTCGACGATGCTCCCAAAACGCTTATTTTAAACCGAAAGCAATTTCACCCTTTTCCTTCTTTGGAGGTAGATTCATAGTCCTACCATGATTATGTAATGTTCAAGTAGACCAGCTTCAATCAGTGTGGTTACTAATTGTTGCTCCGAGAAGGAAACACTTTGTTCAGAAGAATACACCATGGTACCTAATTAATGGGGTAATTTTAGGATTTAGACTGAAGAGGAGTGATTTTGAGATGTGAAACTAATCAAGACAATGTATTTCATCAAAACAGTTTTGACTAACTTTGACTACTTACTACTTCCTTGTTCATTCGGCTCGATATTTAGGGGATTTTTTCTGCACTTTCTTACATTCATCCAACTTTATTGAATTTTTAACATAAGTGTTGTTGGGTAATCACAATCACCTAAGATAATAATTGGAGCAACGATGGTTTATTCAAGTAGCCTCAATGTCTCATTTGAGGCTTAACCAAAATACGAAACATAATGACAGACAGCTAATGCATTTTAAAATTTTAAAAGGTTTTTAAAAGACGTGCAACACGATTTAGTTGCGTAATCTGAATTTATCAATACAAAATGTGCTTCTTACATACGATTCTATTTCTAAGTAATTTTCTATTTTCATTGGAAACTTTATAACAATCGTGTGTAAATTATACTTTTTACAATTTTTTTGAATTTAAATTTAACTCTTGAACAGTTATAACTTTAAGTGTCAATTATCACATAATTTATTTCATTGACACAATTCGGAAACGCAAAGTCCTCATGAAAATTGGTGGCTGGAGCTACAAAGTTATTCAATTTTCTAAACGGTCGGTCTAAATACATCCCAACAAATCTGTCAGCAAATTAGTGAGAAAAAGTAGAAGGCTGATTGATTATGTTAAGACATTGATGAGAAATTTTTACTAATAATATTTTTCTTAAACAGGCTTAACTATCGTATTTATTACATAGCTGAGCATTGCGAAGATAGGTATTGAGATTGG
>JAANSQ010003405.1:0-10178 GCA_036850885.1 Lepidocyrtinus dapeste
CCTTCTTTATGATCACTCGAGTTATTCTTAGAATCATTATTTGGAGTGCTAGCAGCCACGAATGGACTCGAATTGCCAGCAGCCCCTTCTCCACTTTCAGAGTCCCTTTGTCCACTAGAAATGTTTGTAACGACATCATCATAGAGGTCTACTCCTTCCCCAACAAATTCATCCTGGGGAGTAATGAAGTTTTTTTTTATTATAATATCCTATCCATTAAATACGCATTAAAATATTTCTTTCAAGCTAATTTCTTATTCTACCAGATTAACTGAATTGAAATCCTGGTCGATGTCATCAGCATACAGGTCAATATCCAAGACTTCCCCTGCCATTACTTCAATTTATTATGGTACACTTTTAGCCCAACTGCAACTGGAGTAAAACACGGAGAGTTGGAAATTCGAATCTTCTCTTACCTATGACCTTGACAAACAATCACGCAAGTAAATGAATTAACAGAAATACACAAGTAAATTTTAGCGACGAATATTAATAATTTGAATAGAACCCAAATACGATAACTTTAGATTCGTTAAAAGAAAGCGCGGCGTAATAATTAAAAACTCAACTCACCATAATAGATTCTCTTCATAAAACCGGATACTCAAACTTTCTTCCGTTTATTTTTTCGCGTGGTATTTACGGGAAGAATACACGACTAGTCGACTTGACTTCCTCACATGCAAATGTTTGAGAGTTATAATATGGGCGCGGGCGTATAACATGCATGCACTATATACACTGTGTTGTACAATTTGTGCGTTCAAAGCCGAACCCGTCATTCTGATTGGTGATTATGAGTTTCTTTGTTTCGATGCCCTGATGCCTGATACTGACTTGACTACGCTGACGCTGACACGCTGAGTAAGGATAAATTGTCATGGCAAAAAAACCTTTAGCCTTAAATTTGCTTTTAAAATGCTTTCCCTTTTAACTGCTTTCATGGACTTTGCTGAGTGTTTGTCAAAAGGATAATTTTCTCTCTTTAATAAATGATGTAAGGCTGCGACAAAATAATTGTTGTCTAATTGTCAACATAAACTGGAAACGAGACAAAAATGTAGTTAAATTGAAGAAGTCAATATTTTTAAAAAATACTTTAAATATTTGTAGCGATGCAAATGAGTTCAAGTCGCTATATTTATCCACGTGGAATAATTATTCTCCTATTGAATGGCATAGATCAAAATATTTTTGATACGAAGCGCTAATTGATAAACGCATATTAACTTTTTATCACCGACCTTTTTCCGCTTTCAGCTTCCCATTCCTACTTGAATCAGGTAATAAATAGTGAGGCAGTTTAGAGCCAAAAATTTTGAATTGAATCTTTAAAATTCCATTGTCTGGATGGAATTAGATTTATTATCATAACTTTGTATAAGCTAATTAAACAATTCTCCGTGAAATCATTAATTGCAAACGGAATAAAAAGTCCAACAATTCATTTTATTCTATTGCTTTAGCTTCTAAAAGGTAATTCCAGGATGAAGCAGCATTCACACATTCACAGAACGAAAGCATGAACTTCCACTGGAAACTATAATTTTTAATCATAATGCCCACACAAATCACTTGCATTGACCAATTGAAGCTTGCAAAATAATTATTTCAACTGAGAAAACAAAACTAATAATGGATATGAAGATTTTTCGAGTGATGAGAACTGTATCAAATAAGGTAATACTAATCGGCCTTCGTCTCATCAAGTTAAGGATGTTCTTCATCTGCGTAAAGAAACTCAATAAGAGTAAATATGATAGCTTATATCATGATCATGAATAAACTTTCCCATTTTAATTTTACCTTGGGGCATTCGGCTGGCATTACTACGGTTTCAATGAGGTCCATGGTCTCTTCAAAAGTTTTGTTCACTTGTGACACGAAATATATTAAGAAAACAGTTCGTGTTCCATAATGAAGAAGAGGAATGTATTTGAACCCCAATTGGCTTCCTCTGAAAAGCTCTTCCGAAGATGGGTTCACCGTGGCATCCAACTACATAAAAAAATCATAAATCGAATCTTTTTTCAGCTATTTGATGTAAAAAGGCTTTAAATTTTTCTTAAAACTTACATTCGTAATCATTTGAAGAACAGCTAGAAGTAAAGATGAAACAAATATTGGCGAAATGAATTTGCTAGTTTGATTCGCCAGATATTGTAAGTGAAGCAAATCCTTATAGATCTGAGCCAGTGTTCTAGTTTGTTTTTCTGTGATCGTTTGCTCCTTTTCAATTAAGATTGTGGTGCAATTCCATGCATCAATTATTTTACAATTTTGGTTTATAAATACGTGCAGTGAGCGAAGACCAGAAGATATTCTGATACTCAGCGTAATGCAGAGAGCTTCTCCATAGGCCGAGGCAATGGTCGATGTTTTAGATAAAATATATGTAAACGCTAAAAACAGTTCGTTGTTGAAGGGTTTACTAAGCTCCTTGACTTTGTAAATTGCAGTATCAAAGTATTTTTCGAAAAATGTAAGGTTATTTCCTGTTTAATAAATAAACACACATCAATTTTAAGTAGTGTTGCATGCCAGATACTTTGAAATAAGCTGTGAAAACAGACTCAAAAACGTAGCTGGGAATGTTCAAAACTACGAGCCCGCGCGTCAAGGGTAGGGAGGGGGCCTGTTTAGGGTCTTAATAGGTCAATAACTAGATGACGCCAAGGGCTTAATAATGAGCTATCAAACACCCTACGGTGTCATTTTAACAAATCATAGACCATTCGTTGACAATTGACATTAAATGAAATGTAAAATATCGTGCGGACAGACAGGCAGATGTACGGAAATCAATATTTAACTTCGCATGCTCAGCTACGTAATAAAAGTTGGTTTAAACCCACCAATACACAGCCGTCGTACACTGGTGTCGTAAACGGTCGTTTCTACGACAGCAGACACAAATATTCCAGTAAGAACCAACGCTGCAATACAATAATTGGACATTTGTTGCGAATGGCAGTAGCAAATTTGAGTCTCTAGACGGATATTCCATTCTTTCATGAGTTCACTCAAAGATGATCTTCTCCAAACCAAGTATGCATACCTAAAATTTCACAATGACTGGTTTTAACTTTTGGGGACAATTACTTTGACCCATGGCCACATATTTGTATTTGGAAAACACTCACAAGTGTAAGATTGAAACAAAATATGTCATCTCCCAAGCGTCGTTTAGTTGTGAGGTTTTATTGTCAGATTGTTCCCATTTTAAAATCACCAATGAAAACAACGTCAAACTGAATGAAATCATTATGCCCCCGTAAATCAGAAGTAATACACGAACGTAGCTGTTTTAAAAGGAAAAACAGTTTGTAGTAAATTACCAAAAGCCATAACAACCAAATTACTANGAAAAACTACCAAATTCGTTTGGAACCGGAAACCCTAGAATATTTCCTAGAAGCAACACCTTCCCAATAATTGGTTTATGGTTACGAGACATCATCTTGGAAACAGTAATCAGTGGCAGTAAATGGTAGAATGCTCTGTAAAAATTTGATACTAAAACGAACACCTACTTTGCTAACTGTTCAAAATGAGGGGGCCACATAATAAAATTAATTCAATTTTAATTTTCCATAATAATTTATACATAGTTCACTTGAACTGAACGACTCCTCCTTGGTCCGCAAATATTTAAATTTCTAAGAAGGTCAATATTTGAGTTTAACTTTCTTTAATTCGGCCCTCAATGGCAACAGCAATTGATGACACAACTGCTACTTTCATTAAATCCACTGGAGGCTTGCAAAATGAGAATTTCCACTGTAAAAATAAAACTTATAATTGAGATGTACAGGTGCCTAGTGACGGGTAGCGTATCAAAAATGATGATGCTAATAGGCTTCCTCCGCATGACACGGATAATTCTATCCAGCTAGGAAAAATAAATTACTATTGTAAGTAAATTTTCAATTGTATTCAAATGATTATTTAAGAGTATTGGGACTGACTGGAGTAGTTTCAGCAAAATTTTCTAGCAGATCCAACGTTTCGTCAGAAGTCTTGTGAATTGAAGAGACGAAATGCAAGAGAAATACGATGCGGACTCCATAGTGCAAAAACGAAATGATGATGTATTCCAGTCGACTCCGTAGAAACACCATTCCCGATGAAGGATTGATAATGCTATCAAGCTATGGTACCAGAGAAATGAAAAGTTTTTAAATCAGATTTTGAATCTAAATTACAATTTAGTGATTTGATATTGATTTTAACGCACATTCATAATCATTTGGAAAACAGAGGTAATCATTGAGACGAGAAATATCGGTGAAATTATCCGATTAGTTTCCTCCGTCAGATTTCTTAAATTTACCAAATCTTTGTGGACAATTGTCCAAACTTTACTTCCATCCTGACCAATTTCGTTCAAA
This sequence comes from Lepidocyrtinus dapeste, assembly GCA_036850885.1. Classification (NCBI taxonomy): domain Eukaryota; kingdom Metazoa; phylum Arthropoda; class Collembola; order Entomobryomorpha; family Entomobryidae; genus Lepidocyrtinus; species Lepidocyrtinus dapeste. Next base: position 4,395 of record JAANSQ010003405.1, read on the forward strand.
TTACCAGCTGGAGCGCGTTCTCTTATAAATTGGTTTACCGAACGCAAACCCGACGATATCCTTAAGCACAGAATAATACATAAAGCATCTCCGTAACCAGACGCCAAGGGAGGTATCTTCGATAAGACATAGACGATACTAAAGAAAATCTGATTTCTAAAGGCGTTTCCCAGTTTATCAACTTTGTAGAATGCCACTTCAAAATACAACTCCAGGAACGTTGCGTTTGGCAGCTCTAAAAACAATTCCCTCATTCATCTTTCTCCAAGAAACGAAAATATTTTATGAATTTTTATTTCAATCGCACCATCTAGTTCTTGTTTTCTAGCATCAGCATCAAAAAGCATCGTTTCGAAACCAGCAGATATAAAGATTACGATAAGGGCTAACGTAGCATAGCAGAACCGCGAACCATTTTGACGAGAACAAAGGCAGAATTGTTGGCCAATGTGGCGATTCCATCCCTGTAACAATTTCTTAAACGATGTTCTAACCAGGAAGATGTACAAATACCTAAAACAGTAATTATTCTTCAGAATTAGAGAATGAGCTGTTTTTTAAAGAACTTTAATGGCTTAAATATTAAATCGACTTTGGTAATGCACTTTGAATTTCTCACAGGAAAAGTATAGCACCAAAATAAGTCATGGACCAAACATCATTGAGAATGGCCTTCTTGCGACTTATACTCTTCCATTTAATACTTGAAAGAATCAAAGCGGCTGACGTAAATCCGATCATTGTTATACTGTATGGCGTAACCAATAGTTGTCTCCTGGGTTGCATGGAGATTTTGAAAGTTAAAAATTTAAATAAGTATTTAGCCTAATAGACTTATTTAGATTGAAACAATTATAGTACAACCAACTGATGTAAGCTTTACCATTTCTGAGCAAATTTTCCTGATTCGTTTGGAAGCGGGAAGCCAAGGTATCTTCCAAACAGCAACACTTGTCCGAGAATAGAATTATGATTTCGGGCCATTTTGAATACTCTCTGAATTTTTTTTACCTCGGTTCGAACATACAGACACTAATTTTATACAAAGGATGCACCTGGATTCATTCGATTGTGGAAATTTATACGTGCTTAAATCACCCGAAGAACCAGATTTTCAAATGCCTGAAACACTTTTTGAACAAACAATTTAATATGTACCTCTGTTGGTTGTATGAATTACTTTTTTGACTAGCAAAACGCCCACCGAAAGGACTATTCAAGTCAATTGCATCAACTAGAGATTACGTAAAATGATCAATCTTCCTTATGGAACTTTTATCAAATTAAACGGCGAGACTAACAGTGCTAAACACTTTCAGGCAATCTCCTCAACGTTCAGGGTACTTTTTTACATTTGGTCCACAATTTTTACTAATTGTTTGGATTGGGGCAATTTGATTGATTATTTTTACCTGAGCTCTTCTACAGAATATCGATGAGGGTGGCTCATGTACTTTCTCCCACTTTTTCCGGATATAAAAACTAAGAAGCTTATAAGCAACAACGCCCATCTTTCACACAAATACTACCCAGAATAGGGTCCAACCAACTTTATATACTTTTCCAACCATATGCTACCTGATTAAAGTATCAAAATTAAGAGCGTTTACAGACTAATGGATGGACAACCAAATATTTTTGGTATCGTACTTTGGTAAAAATTAGGTTACAAGTAGTCGTAAGAAGTGTTTTAAGCGCATTTTAATTAGACTGATACAGAAAACCTGGATTTTATTAAAAGCTTTATAGCATTTTTACCTAAATTATGGAGGATAATGGGACATAATAATGACATAATCTCTAAATATTTACACAATTAGATTGAAGCTTGTTTCCTCGGATTAATGTTTGACCTTTCCTATAGCTTTTGGTACAATTATAAATGATAATTTATGTATTTGTGAGCAAATCTGGAGTCTTGCTCATGCCATTTTTTCCATTCTCAGACTCACATTCCGAGTCTAGATTAATTTCCTCCATTATTCCGCCATTTGGATTCACTGGCGAAGAAGCATTTGTCGAACGTAGACTGAGACTTCCTCCTGAAGCTTTACGAGGTAAGGTTGAGTCTAGTCTAGAATGAGTTGTTACACTCAAAGATAACTTTCTTGAAGTGGAGCCTGGAGTAGTCATTTCCATCCCTTCTGCTGCGTCAGAAGGTGACTTGAACCATTGGTAGGTTTGCAGAGGTTGAATAAACCCTTTGGATGTAACATGAAGAAAATAATGGGAATAATTTCATTTTAAAATTAAAGATAATTATGGACGCACTTCTTAATTGAGGGTATTTTTCCTCAAGTTGCTTTAGTGTCCTGCGGTTGATGCAGAAGATGAAAAATATTGCAAAAGTTTGGAAAAACATGACACAATCGAGGAAAACCACCGGCCATGGTTTTTCATCGCCGTTATATCTCCAAGATAAAAGTTCCTGTGGGAAAAAAATAGTTGGAAATATTAAAGAGCCAACTTAAAGCCTTATCTTGGTAGAATAAATTATGTAAGGTTTTTACCACAAACCATGCTGCTCCTAAAATTTTACGAAGGAAAATAAATTATTTTTTCCATCTTTTAAAATAATTTGGAATGAATAACTTGAATCAAAAATGTAATATTTCAGGTTCATACCCATTACGCAAAACAATTTGATAAACAAACGAACGCTATACTTATCCGACTTTGTCTTCCTGTTTAAAAACGTGTTAGCATTTTGCTTGCGGAACTCATAGAAAATGTAGAAGGTAGACATGATTAGGATCGTATTGATTGATAAGGCTATGGCGACCAAAGAATACATGTAGTATCCTCGGGACCAGATGGCAACAAAGCAATTCTTATTTGCATAGTCAGGTACCGTGACTTCACTACGTTGGTCCCCACATGTCATAGTTCCTTTTCCCCTTTACAACAGAAAAATTACAGGTTTGCACCTACCTTGACCACTCCAAATCCGAAAATGGAACAAAATATCTTACCAGTATGCCTCATCAACAGCATAAAATGATCCACTGAGGATTGCAGGGAGACCCCAACCAATTAAAAAGTAAAGGCGAAATCTTCGAATGCGCTTAGACATTTTGGAAACCGGTCTCATGGACCTAAACGTCAGCCATAAATCGAAGTTCATCACGGTAAGCCAGGTGAAAGTTGTCATGAAGAAATAGTGAGATAAAACGGCTATAAAAAATAAACCCAACTACAGTATGACTTTTTGGTTTATTGAATTTTAATTAATGAAATGTAGCATTTACCAACGGCCATGCAGAATGGACTTCTAGGTTTTCCCTTCAAACTGGGGTAGAGTGAAACAATGTGCGCTATTGCGAAAAAGATGTACATAAAGAACATGCTAAGAGAGTGGCACAATACCGTAAGTCCGTGAAGATGCTGTTTATCTAGTAGTAATAAATGTACTCCAGCAGTTAGAAGAAGAAACCATGATGCAACTAACAAGACAAGAGTGTAGATCCAGGCTTTTGTGGCGCTCTGAAAATTCCAAAAAAACGAGTTTGATTCGTAGCAAAAGTTTAATATGTAAAGTGAATAAGATTTTACAATCTTACAAATTCAACTCCGAAACTCTTTATGGGGCAGAGTAATAAAACGGTATGATTTTCAACTTCTCCTGAATAAATGCCATTCCCTCCATATCCCCAGTTGGCGAAGCCATCGACACAATAAGCTCCTTCAGGGATATGGACGCATTGCCTACTGTCCCCAACATAAACTGGTCTCATGTTCGGGAGGAGTTTCCATCTAAAGGGAAAAAATCATAGAAGTTTAGCAAATTTTAATCGACATTCAAAACACTTTAAAAAAGTTACCGTATTTCTTCATCCAAAACGGTCTTGTTTTTAGCTCCAACTTGACTCGTGAGGGGCCATCTCTCAGGCAAATTGCAGCCTATATGTTCCCTTTTAAAACTGAGCTTCCTTGAAATCTCATCGTGTGGATATTCCGGGTGGTATAACTTGGGAATCCATTTAGGCTCGTTTTTTCTGATTTTCCTGCAAGTAAAAGTCCAGTAATCGAGAATCTCATCTACGCCACAACATTTTGGGATGCAAACATTCTCCGGATGGCAGGATATATCACAAGTTTCCACGCGAATAAATGACTCTGTCAAACTGAAAAGGGTAAAAATGATTAAATCATAAAAAAAATTATCTATTTGCCCATTTTATATCCAATATGTACTAACCTTTTTAAGCAGTATTCCTTCGTGTCATAATATTGACCACCTTCATGCAAGTACCCTTCGTGAGTAAAATGACTTGAATTCTTCCCACTTCCTCTTAAACGTTCCCCTGCTTTCCTTGATGGGAGTTTCTTCAGAAATTTACCATCTTCATACTTGATTGTTCTCAATGTCTTGCTGGAACATTGAAGAAAGGTTGCGCGTTCTTCGATTCTAAAATTTCGGGTAATTCACAGCAATACCTTTTTTGAAAACCAAATTAAGATTGATTTTTATCCTAATAAATAGTGTCGATCTCAACCTGAAATCTACAGGCTCATCAGAATTTGTAAGATTTTCGGGAATATTGAGAATTATATCGTTTCCAGGATTCTTTCTGTTGTCTGTGAATCCGGTACACTTTTGAATTGTTACAATTGGTACATCTGTCTCTGGTTCAGTTTCAATTGTAGACGTTTCATTTGGCACGGGGTTATCTTTAATTTCCAAGGTTTCCTGAGATGTTAGCATCAGAAATATTAAATTGAACTGATAAAGAGCTAATTAAAATTAAAACAACTTGGTATGCTCTATGTACCGTTGGACAGAGAAGTAAAACACTTTCTTCATTTGTGTTCCCCGAATAGATTGAATTAGTTCCATTTTCTGAATTGGCAAAACCGTCCACGCAAAATAAACCATTTGGAATGGATTTCCAGGTGCCATCGTTTGTCATAAAAATAGGCCTTTCCTTCGTCAAGAGTTTCCAGCTGTGCGTAAAGCATTCAGAATTTTTTTTAGGATTTTGATAAATTTTACGAGGGAGGAAATTCTGGGAGGAAGACAGACTAGAATCTAACCTAATTCCATGGTCTTGTGATTTACTTTTGGGACTTGTCTGTGTCTTCAATGGCCATCTTTCAAACACGCTACAGTTCAAATGTTGTCTTTTAATCCGGATCTTATTCGCTTCACTGATTTCATCGTATGGGCTACTTGAACTATACAATTTTGGAACCCATTTTGGCTCCAAATATTTTACTTTTCTGCATGTGAAATGCCAGTAATCAAGGATTTCATCAACGCCGCAACATTTTGGTATTATTATATTCGCATCATCGCTTTCACATGTTCTCAGTTGAATTTCGGTATCTGATAAGCTATAAAAATCCAAATCTTTAATTTACATTGCGAATTCAATTGAGTCTATAACTCCCACGGTTAGAAATTGGTAACCTGGTCAAGCAATATTCTTGAGTATTATAATACTGCCCATCTTCATGGAAAAATCCTTCTTCAGTGAAGTGACTTGATATTTTCCCACTTCCTCTTAAGCGTTCCCCACTCTTCTTAGACTTGAAGACCTGCAGTACTCTCCCACTATCAAATTTTACGGTTCGAAGTGTTTCATTACTACACTGCTGCTGTGAGGTGGAATCCTCATCAATTCTGTGAAGATTGTGTTTGTGCAATAGGGTAAAGCACACTTCCGCTAGTATTTTGCAATTTTGAAAGCCAATAAATTATTGTAATTTATTTTATACCTGAAAGTAAACGTCTCATCAGAATTTGTGAGATTCCCTGGTACTTCCAGCGTCAAATTACTTGCA
>JAANSQ010003406.1:0-10177 GCA_036850885.1 Lepidocyrtinus dapeste
TTGTTTTTTGGGGTATGCTTCGTTGATTTATTCAAAGCCCGGAAATGTCTTGGGTTCATTGATAAATGGCACTTATGAATTTTGAATCGAAAATGACGAAAATGCTCAAAGGATGAAAAATAGGTTTTATATAAATTCAAAGCTTTTTGTGTTGGATTGGATTCAGGCTTTGGGAAAAAAGAACCAGAAGTGTATACTGATTTATGATGGTCACGATCATTTAGAAATTTCGGCTATTAATCACAAAGGGAATAAGCATGACTTGGGGGTACATTAAGAGTGCAAGAGATTAAGACGTTAGAGTTTGTTTGGTTCGGATTTTGTTGGACTTTTAATATTTAATTTGAATGTTCTATGGGTTTTCTTGCTTTTTGGGGACAGGCTATAGGATTTATACAGAATGGGAGGTTATGGACTAAAAAGCGGATTAAAGTAAGTTAAGCTAAATAAACAATTAATATAATGATGAATGAGAAGAAGCTTAATTAATACATTTTATTGCTTGAGTTTTGCATGGTTTTAATGGTTTTATGCTTTTTAGTTTGCAGTTTTTTGCTTACTTTTAACACTTTACTTTAGGCTCGTAAACGACGAATAATTATTGGCGAATGAGAAGAAAGCTTAGAAGTGGACATTTAGGAGTTTAAATATTTTATTATTGACTCATCCTTACATTAGTTTAGTACGATTTCTGAGGCTACTCTAGCATCACCAGTTTCACTTTTTTACTGCTCCATCATTAGACCGTCATATAATAATCGTAAAGAATATTTAACAGCCGGGATTTATGCGATTCTTCCTTTCAACCATTTTTTGAGATCGTTAAAACTTATTTCAATCTTTATAAATGAATTACCCCTTGGATTCCCATACATTAAAATAAATATCACTTTTCCCTAATCATTCATTTCTTTCTCATTTATCATGTCACTTCTCGAGCAAAATAATGAATCGATGACTGAGACAAATGCAAAATGTGTGAAAACGAAAACATTGTGAATATTTATGTAAACTAATTACAGGTGTGTTACTTGTGTGGGCACAAGACTTTAATGCTTGAAAGAAACTCACATTTCCCCGCCATTGCTAGCATTCCTTTGGCCACGTCGTTAAAATGTTTTGAAAGCTTAACTCAAACCTAACAACCTCGTTAGTTAAAGTATAATCTTGTTTTCCTGAAGCTTAGAGTAAACGTAAACTAAGAGTGAAAATAACTCATCAATTTAGATAATTTTGAAAGAACGCGCCCTTTTTCTGTAATAAGTAACATATCATTTTTTCAAAATTTGAAAACCAGAATAGACCTCCTTCGCGCCAATTTTCATCTTTACATTTTTCACTTTTTCTCTTGACTTGGATTCGTTTCTTACGCCCAGTGTTTAGAACAAGTCAATCTTTTTTTTCTGAAAATAGCTTCAAGCGAGACGTACCGGCACTTGACAAGATGTTAAGCAGAAATCGTAAAGAAAGTAAAAAGTTGACTAAACTCGAGTTAAATTGTCTCATTTAGGAGTTTGAAGAGGATTTATGATGTCGTGAAACGAGATGGAAGGTTTCTGATTTTGGTTTAGACATGAGCTACAAACTTTAATGCAATTTTTTGAAATTGGTAGGAGTTTTTTACGTAGTTGATCTAGTTAAACGTACGTAATGACGGCGATCAACCATCGCTCCTTTTAATAGCAGCTTCTGTTATTGCGATTTGCGATGCACATTTGCATTATTTTTTAAAGTAGCTGCGCAGTAATGACAGACCGGGCTTGATTAAGTTGCAAAAGTAGTATTTTAAGGCTCTATCAAATGAAGATGGCTTGTCATTGTTAAAGTTGACATTGCCTTCAATTATTTCTCTTCCTTTCTTAGATGGATCTATCCCATGAGTTGAATGGTGGACTGAGGCATAGACCAGGAGATCTTTCTAGAAGTTNCATAGACCAGGAGATCTTTCTAGAAGTTCAACTTTATCTGCGTCGGCATCTTCGGGAGTAATTGGTTCGACAGCCTTAACCTCCTCCCAAAGAAATAGGATTTTGACGAGGAACTCCAGTGCTTTATTTACCCTACGTATAGAGAGTTTAGATTTTAAACTGAAGACGGAAGCGGGAACTCCCGTGGAACCCTATTATCTTTCGCTTGCCTTGTATGATGTGAAAAATGGGAAGAAGATTTCCGAAGACTTTCACGCGACTGTAGATATCGATGGGAATATTGTAGGGAATACTGGGGTAAGTTGATACAGCTGAAAAAATGTGGAGCTCATGGTGACAGACTAAAAATTAGCTTAATCTTTTCATAGGGTCAGTTTCGAGTAGGTGAGACTAACGATCAAATATTTGCGGTGCTTCGCGTGGAGAAAACACTCCAGGCAACTGAATGGGACGCTTATCTCCGTAGTAACCCCGATGTAAAGGCGGGTACAAAGCTTTCCAGAAGTATTACGAGTTCCCCTCTTTATACTACAGAGCAAAGGTACAGAATGCCTTTGTGCTGGTCGTGTCGAAGCCTATTTAGAAGGTCTATTGGAGGGGGTGTCACCACGCCAGAATATATCCTAGATCCTGAATCTAACTTCAGTCCATTTTACAAACATGAAAAGTCTACGGAAGAAGAAATGCTCAAGATACTATCTGATATGAAGAAGCCTGAAAAAGTCTCAAAGTTAACTGTAGTTCCGGGCTCAGTGAAAATAAGTGCTGAGCCTACAGCTACAAAAATCGGGATGAAGGAGGTTATGACCGTAATTGAAAATAAGGAGAATAGCTCACTACCCAACGTGATCGAATTTCCTATAAATTCTGTGGATAATTTTACTAAATTCGTTCATCTACTTTATGTATATCCACTTAACCTTAATTTGAATCATGTTGCGGGTAAAATCAGAGCGAGGAATATACTCTGTCGGGTATTCTTACGGACGGAGGATGATATCGAAGCTAGTCGTAAGTCTAAAGTTATTAGTCGGAGGAAAAAAATTATACTTTATAACCGCTCAGGTCCTCATAAGCATTTTTTCTTCTCCTTAGCACTCGAGCAACATCCCACCGGAGGAGGAAGTATCGCCACTTATGTCCTTCACCATCGCTCAAATCCAGACTGGTATACAGAGATAAAACTTTCCCTACCTGTGGCACTTGACCCCCGACTCCATCTGCTCTTCCAGTTCTTTCACATTTCCTGCTCATTCGACAACAAGAACAAGACAAACAAGCCAGTAGAAAATATTGTGGGATATTCTTGGATCCCTTTGCTCAATAAGTATCGCTTCGTAGGAGGAGAACATGTACTTCCTGTGGCGGCTACGCTACCTTCAGGGTACTTGTCCATAATGCAGCTTGGTCTTGGACGTGGCGTAAGTTTTCAATTTCACATTCTTTGTAAGGATAACGAATATTCTATCTATAGTAATTATAAAATGTCCAAAAGAATGTAAAAATACCATCCGGCAAAAAAATTCCATGATTTAACTAAAAGTGTGATCGAGTACCGCTACACCAACACAATTTATTATGAATCAATTATACCACTTTGAACAACATTATGATTATGACATTTTAATTCTGAATAGTTGTATCTGTGTCGATATTTTGAATTTTGATGAGTTTTTCCTAACATGAGCCATGTTATACCATAGCTCTAAGCTCTACTTATATTGTTAATGTATTCATATTTTGACTCTGAACATGTGCATGCGTTCAAGCCATCAATCAATTTTTTCCTGTTTCTGAAGTACGAAAACGAATTTTGACTTGTGTGTGGCGGCAAATCTCAACGAGAAAAAACTTTCTCCTGTTTTTCTCGTCAGTCTTGTTTTTTCTTGCTTGTGAATCAGCTACTTTTTTTAATGAATAGTTTTCATGTTGATCTGCATCTTTTGACGAGCTATCCAATAGCCACCAGTATAATCATCAATATCTAGATAGTTTTGATAAGATTGATGGATAACCCCACCTAGAGTCGAGAGTGATTGATCATTATTGGATTTTCTTAGTGTTTTGTCGTTTAATTTGCGTATAGTAAAAAAAATTATTTTTATTTGCTTGCGTTGTTGTAGCGGTAGATGATTATATTTTTATTGATTGTTTCTATTTGCATGTTTGCATGCTATGCGTCCCATACGCATTGTATAAAGCCTGTTTTGCTCTCTTGACAAAAAAAATGCCAAATTTCGCATTTCTGTAACAAATAATATGCCAAATAGCGAATGCAAAACTAAGTAGAATTTTGTCGTGCATGTAGAATATACAATTTATATTTGCATGTAACAATTGACGCTGTGCATGTGTTTTCGTTTTTTTATGTTTTAATTTTCCCATTTACGATGGACATTACGCTTTGATAAATGACAATTGACAATTTCGCCTTTTGATTTGAGGAAAATGTTAATAGCGGTAGTGTAGTTGGTTGATAAACTGTATATACCAGTTTACCTAAATAATTGCTCATTTAATTATCTAACATTTTTTTCCTGGTAGGATTATAAATTATAACGTAGCGTAATATTTTTTTACCTTTTTGTTTTACTTTCCATTTCAATTATGTCCATATTATCTGAATAATGTAAACAATTTGCAAGTTCTCAGTAGGAAGCCATATATGCCTAAATTACAGACGTGAATTGATGATAATTACTTAAAAATGACGAGATGAGATGGATGAATACATTGTCTTGAGGATAATAGCGCTCCCATCAAATATTAAAACGTCCTCTCCTTCGCCGATGGTGGTTAGGGTGTAGGGTTTATCTTACTAATTTACATAAAAGATGCTAAACGCTTATCACCAAGATCCAAAGCGTCTCCCCTGAGTGTTTATTTTAACTTTCACACAGAGGATTTTTAAACAAGGGTATTAAATTAGTAACTGTTAACGTCAAAACAAGCTAATGAAGTATTGTATCTTAGCTTCGATGCCTCCAACTTCCACCCAATCGAACAAAACGAACACACAAGCGTAGTCGTTTGTGACTCTTGAATTATTTTTGGCATTTTATACGTCAAGCGAATAAAAATGGAAGGGTTACCCAATGCTTTTCATTAGTTGATTTTTTCTTGTAATTAAGTTTTGTATGATACCTACGTTCAATTAAATAATTAAAAATGAAAAACACTCCTAGAATCAGAGTCTATTCGATGAGGAAATATCTACAGACTACGGTAGGTCACCAGCTACAGTAGGTCAGGGTGGTCTACCCCACCTACTCAACATTACCTCTCGAAAAAGCAAACGTCAAACGTTGGTACAGGCAAGTTTGTTGATTGTCTTGAAAAAACAAAATTAGTTTCTTTCTCTTGCCTTTTAACACTTTTCTTCTCTGCCGAAAATCTATGCTCCTGCTGAGCCGTAAAAAATAACGCGAATAATATTATAATGAGCTGACTCGCTTAAAAAAAATTCGAGAAGTTTTCACTTTCTTCTAGAGTCTACAAAATCTGTTTCTCTAAAATACTTTGTCTCTCTTTTTCATTGGACTAGACAGCGTTGACAAGCTTCTGATTGAAATGAACTTGTTCTGAAGATTTGAACTGTGAACTAACGATGCGATGTTTGTGACGTTTGAATAGCCTTTTTGGTGTTTGCTTGATAACATGACTGTAGTTTTGAGATGATGTGAATGATGACCTATAATTAAGTGTGTACCTGTCAGAGTCTCTGACTTCTGTTGAACGTTGGACCTTCTTGTACGCGTTTGTAAAATCTGTGCAAATCTTGTAACTGCAGTAGTCGTATGTAGTAGTGGTAGTAGATAATTCTTTTACGTAGTTAGCTATCAACTAAAAAAATTTCAAATTATCTACTATCTCCACTACTTTATTTTCTATGATTAAATTCTATGTTTCTTAGTATTCATATGTTAATATTTCTTATAGTATTCGGGTCCTGACATAAGCTGGCTGGACAAATGTACCCTTTCGGTAAAGCTGAATTTGATATCTACGATCTGGACAAAGTGTGGAAGTCTCGGAGCGTTCTTCGCTCATTCGGAGAAGTACCATGGACCGCATCCCAAGGGTGGACACCAGCATTTAGGGAGACTTCTACATTGCGATGACGAAACCACTATAAAGACAATCCGCGCGCTGGAAAATATGGATTTGGCTACTTTAAGAGACTTCTTCCCCACGATAATTAATCAGATATGTAATGTCGCGGGGATATCGAAGATTGTTGGATCCGCAGCTTTAAAATTCCTCATTTTTGCATTTCACACGCTAATCGAAGCCGGTTTGGAGTCTATTATCGAGCAGTATGTTAAGCTTAGATTCCTTTCGGGTGTGGGGAAAGGAGGAGAAAAACCCAAATCAAACCAGAATGGAGTGAACAATACAAAAACAAGTAAGTTTATTCTCAATTATTTTTGTATGTTTTCAACAATGAATACACTGCCTAAGCTACATAAGCATAGTTTCATGCCTTCCTGAGCCATTAAGGAAGTTTTGTGCGGATTTTGGGCAAATCTTTCCTTCAATTGGTTCTCCGCTAGGGTTTCGTATTCCTCGATGTATTTTTTGTAAAGCTCGATTGCTGCGTGGGGCTTACCTAGCTCCATGGCTTTCATCCCTTCGTCAAAGTAGGTTTTCTCCAAGACAGCTAGTTTCTTCAAGGCCTTCTTTTCTTCCACGTCACTTTCGCTAGCAATCACCTCCATAGGGAATTGAGACAAGAGGGGAAAGTTCTTCTCACAAGCTTCACATTGACATTGGAACCAGTACCGTCCTAGTAAACGCTTACGTCGATCGGGACGTTCGTGTTTGGTAAAGAGAGGGCCATAGTTGTCACAAATTGGCTTGTTTGGATTTATGCCTTTGATGGCTTGGATGAACATTGTCTTTCCATAGAAAAACCTTGAAGAAGTTCACAACTTTTTAAATAAATATTCTGCGAGCAATTTGAATCTTTTAAAAATGTGCGACTTTATAATTGTACCTTGTTACGTCAGGAGCACAAGAATGATTAAAATATGAAGCCATTGGGTAAATAGCTAGTCCCACACTTGAAGTTGTCGTTTTTCTGGAATTGTCAAGAGTAGATTATGAGGTTGAATATTAAATTAGTTTGTTCGTAATTTTAATTTTTCACTTTTCTTACCTGTAATTTGTCCTGCTCTCCATGAGAAATTCACAAACCTCGTAAGAATTAAATTGCAAGATTTGAAGGTTTCTTAAAATGAAAGATCCCACTAGTACTTCATCCTCAGTAGGTTTCGGGTTTTTGAAAATGTTAATTTTGAAGTATTGGTTTAGACGGAGGCATTTAGTAAGGAAGACAGCCATCAGGGTTCTTTCATAAAAGTCCATAGGATCTCGAAGATGTTCCAGTCCAGCAAGATTATAAATGTTGAGATACGAATTGGAGTCGAACTTCCCTGTATTCTCGTCAATAATGACTTTGGATGGATCGCATTCTAGCTCCTCAGCAGCCTGTTTACAATATAGTTCTGTCTCAGAAGAATTTAAAAGTAAAAAAATATTTGACTGCTCTTACCCCCTTGAACGCATCAGGAGTGCTCATCGTTACAATTCTCAAGGCCAAAAATGCATTGATACTCATCCCCGAGCCCATCAGTAAAGCCATGACCTTGCACTCGTATTGATGATAAGAATCCTGAGCTTCTTTCCTACACTTTCTGGAGCAAAATACGACGTGCGAGCAGGTTTCACAAGGCACAACATATTTCACTCTGACGAAGCAGTTCGTACAATGGGTTCCCATCTTTTCGATATGGAGACAAGCTGCATAAGGTTTTTCGCAGAGGACCACTTCCCCCGGCATGATTTTTTCTGTGGCTTTCGCAAACCTCCCTTGGTCATCATTGTAGTCTACTGTCATCTTCTTCGTGGCGTTAGGGTACATTGAACTTGGACTGGAGACTTTAATTCCGTCAAGGAGTGAAAGAGTGGATGTATCAGTTTGCCCCTTTTGTTGTGGGTTTTGCTTTTCGCTTGACTCTTTCAAACCCATCTCAATGGCTTGCGAGTGCTTATCTATTTTCTTGAGGAGTTTATCATTAGAGGAATCATGCTTCTCTGTAAGGTGCTTTGCGAGTCTAGCCGTGACCTTCGCCTTTTGAAAGTTTTTTAAGGAGACGTAGCAAGAAGTCATCCTCTCATAAAGTTTGTGCCTGAATCATAATTCAAATTAATTGATCTGATTGTTTAGGTAATATAATAGTTCTGACAAAGACTTACTTTGATTCCTCAGGATATCCGTAGCTTATCGCCAATTCCGCGTCATCTATACAAGATTGGTACTCCCCCATTTTAAAGAGTAACGCAGACCTGTTGCTGTACGCACTTGCCAATTCAGGTCCCACCGGGGCCTGTACCAGACTTTGGCAGTAGCTCAGAAGGGCTCTTTTAAGATCATTCTTTTCAAAATATTTATTCCCTTCTAGACGCTTTTGCACTGACACTTCAGCATTCTTCCCCCTAAAAATTAGCTCCGCGTTTATATGATCCCAACATTCTTCAGCTACGACTTTAAACCGCTCCGGGTCATTCTCGCAACAGAGATACAATCCAAAGTTTACTTTGGATGCTAAACTGTCCGCCAGTGTCTGGAAAAAACCTTCTTTCTTGCTTTGGAGGGTGACTCGGCTGCAAAGGGTTCTATAATTTGCTTCTTCTTCAGTCAGCCCAAACTTATTCATGATTGAGGACGAACTTGACTTTTAAACAGTTAAAATTAAAGCAAATTAGTGAAGTAGAGTTTTAATAACTTCCGGCTGTTATTGGCTCAAGATGTTTACAAAAACTGGAGCACATTGCACCATTAGAAATATGCCCAATATGCTAGCTTTCAAAGAGGCGTGCCATTCTGGTTATTTTTAGACTCGTCTCGGAAGAGTTCGTAAAATTGTTCGAAGCGTAAAAGGATAATAACTACTTTTGCTTGTTCTTTTTAACAGTGTCTGAGGTGCTAATCGACTCCTGGATAGATCTATTCGAAACAGGAGATGGCTCTACCATTGCCTCCTCGTTGGAACACTCGCGTAGCATTTTCTCAATGATTGTAAAATCGTTAGCTGTTCAAGGTGTAAACATCCCCAATCCCGTGGAGGAATCAAAGCTTGTAAAGTTGATACAACTGTTCTCTTCAGAAGTGGTGCAGAGATGCCAGAGTGACCATGATATTTCCCGTAATGCCAACGAAAATGTAGTACTTTTCATCTCCAGTCTACTCTCAATTTGCGAAGAGCGTCATATTGTATTCGCCGTTATCAACGCGTACTTGGCATGCTTCGGTCCAGGAGACTCCCATAAGCTTCAAGACTTTAAGTTCTACCTCCTTCAGAAACTGGTCGAACATCCGATATTCATCGAGCTGAATTCCGCTGGTGGAGATGAAGACTACACGAGATTAGAGAGTATTCAATGGGCGCGGAGACATTTCCTCGCGGCGACCGTTATGAAACAATGCAGAAGCGGCTTAGGAGAAGTGTCAAATGTACGGTGCGTAGCGTTGAAACCTATCATGATTGGACTGGGGCAACATGAGACATCTGGCTCTACGAAGACTACAATGTGGGTCCCTTGGCTCCGTGTAGTTTGCGATAATCTTCACAGGATAAGTAGCATGTCTGCTGCGACACACTCCTCCAGATGTTCTTCGGTATCGACGGTGCTCTCCTCCACAAGCTCTACTTTGGTGCATGCAGCCCTAAGCAAAAGCATTAGTGGAAATAGTCACGACGGACATAACCACGGGAGTAACTGCGTAAACACTAGGGAAAACAGTGGCATCTTCCCAGCCCCTTTACAGCACCTCCTACATGGCTCTGAATCCGCAAGAAGCTCCAGTTTGAGTCTAAACGTCACCCAAAATGGAGGATTAGGATTGAATGCTAGTCAGAATTGCAGTATGGTAAGCATAAATCAAGTAGGATTGAACGGAAACGGAGGAGCACCTAGTACAACAGGATCCGGAAGTGGAGGCGGTAGTGCCGGTAGTGGAGGGGATAGAGGCTCCGTAGACAGAATGAGTTTCGGGAGCATGACAAACTGCGACTATTTGGATGCCATATCGGCGATAAAAATGTCCAACCCTGCAGCGTCTATAGCACCATCCACCACAAGCTGTGGGTCTGGAAGCGAGACTATAGTCAACGAAAACATTTCCAATGATT
The DNA here is from genome assembly GCA_036850885.1 of Lepidocyrtinus dapeste. NCBI lineage: Eukaryota > Metazoa > Arthropoda > Collembola > Entomobryomorpha > Entomobryidae > Lepidocyrtinus > Lepidocyrtinus dapeste. Next base: position 10,124 of record JAANSQ010003406.1, read on the forward strand.
CTGCGTAAGTCTAGAATTCCAAATATAATGAAATTATAATTTCCAAGAATTTCA
>JAANSQ010003407.1:0-10173 GCA_036850885.1 Lepidocyrtinus dapeste
TTTTTTTTTTTTTGAAAATAATGAACCCTTGTGAAATCATACCTCATCTGCTAATTCGCGAAGGTTAAACAACTTGTCCACCCCGTGACTCGAGAAACCACCTCCAGACTTTGTCACAAAATTGGTTAAAGCTAATGGATAATATGTGTGGTTGCGGTAGTGGCTTATGCTAACATCTCCTTGCCGTTTGGAAAGTTTTGTACCGTCTTGATTCATGACTAGAGGTAAATGGGCATACTCTGGAGGATCCCATTTGAAAGCTCTGTAAATAAGAAAGAACAAGGTTAAAGTGCACTCAAAACATTCTTTGGAAAGTACATCTCTATTTCAAAGCCTCCAGTTATTCTAATTATTACACGAACCTAAACAACTGCAAATGTTTTGGGGTCGAAACTTGCCACTCCACGCCTCGAAGAACGTGAGAGATCTCCATGTGGTGGTCGTCAACAACGTTAGCAAAGTGATAAGTGGGATATCCATCCGCTTTGAAAATGACTGGATCTCCATCGCTTAGCGCTCCTGTCAGATCAAACTCAACTTTCCCAAAAACCAAGTCAGTGAAGGTCACAAATTCAGGTTCAAGCTGGAAACAGTTAAGCAGTATCGCGTCAAACTTACTTAACATTTGAGGAAAAAAATTTTTTTTGTAATCCCAAGTAAAGTACCTTGAATCGAATACAGTATGATTCCCCAGCCGCAATTTTCCCTTTGACTTCCTCTCTAGTTAGATCCCTACACTTGTTATCATATCGAGGTTTTTGTCGCAGTCTCATAGCTTCCCGTCTCATTAAATCCAATCTTTTCTCAGAGCAGAAGCATTCGTAAGCGTGACCTGACTCAATCAATTTCTTAAGACCGGATTGGTAAATTGGCAATCTTTCCGACTGAACGTATGGACCATGTTTGCCTGTAGTGGCTGGTCCTTCGTGGGGTTCGATCTCAAGCCACTTTAGGTCATCCTATGGAAAGTCAATGAAAAGTTGCATTTAGCCGAACTTATATTGAGGGATTTAAAGAATACATTTACCTGAATCATTTTCACAGCCCCCGGAACCAGACGGGACTGATCAGTATCCTCAATCCTAAGTATAAATGTCCCATCATGTTTGTAGGCAAACAGATAATTCAGTAAGACTGTTCTAAACCCTCCCAAATGCAATTGACCTATAGATTTTCATAAACATTCAGGATCAGTTTTAGAAACCATATAAAAAGCAACTGCAAAACTTAGAAATGTTTTACCAGTAGGGCTAGGAGCAAAACGAACTCGAACTGGCTTCTTAGTAGTACTTTCACAAGCTGAGGTTGTCAGTCGGCGTCTTTGGAGGGTTGATTTTTGAAAGCACTTGAGCAAAAACTTTGTTCTAGACATAACCATTGTGCCCATAATTCAATTAAATTTCCAGAAATAGTAATTGAACAAGAAAGTAAGAAGCATCTCCCTCTTCAGTATTCACAATAAGGTCCGAAATTTCAATAAGAACGTGCAAATCAATTAAACACAAACCAAAACATTGCCATTAATTCACGTGGTCTCTCTTCGCTATATTTTGACTTTTTTTCGTCTTTCACAATATTCACAATTTTGTCTTTAGCTTCTCCTAGCTTTAGCAATGGAATGGAAATGAGCATTTCAGAGAGAAGAGAAAACGCAAAACTACATGATAAAGCCTTCTGTTTTGCTTGTTCAGAGACTCTCTCTCGGGTGTGTAATGAAATGATGGAAAAATTCTATTGAATCATATGATTTTGGGCTGATATAAAAACGAATTTTAATTATTCGACCTCCTCCTCGAATTCCTATTTTTTTTAAAGTGTGTTGTGCTCACTGAGAATTTTTTAGGTCTCGTAGTCGTTGGTAAGTTTTTTTTAATAAATATAAACTCTCAACCCTCATTAAATCTGTATTTGAAAAGTTTCTGAATTTAAAGTACAATTTATTTCCGATTTGACTCGAACATCTTTCGTTGTTTTGCAGTTTTTGAAGTACAGTTTTGAAAATGCCTGCTCCAACTACCTCTAGGTCATCCGATAATAATAGTACGAGTGAAGAGTTAGAAACTTGGATCGAAAAAATTGTCGATGGAAAGGATGGAGCTGTACCGAGGCAAATTTTTCTTGGTGGCGTTTCTGGGTGGTAATAAGATAATGTTATACAATTATGCAATATGTAGCAATTAAGTGACTTGATGAACCCTTTGATTTTAACTTAAATTACGCGTGTTTATATATTCAATAGGGTAACGGGATTTTTAGCAATGAAAGTTGGGAAAGTTGCAGCAACCGCTATTGGTGGAGGCATTTTATTAGTTCAGTTTGCAAACCACAAAGGATATATTAATGTAAGTAAATTTGAAGCCACATTTAAAGTGTGAATTGGAAAACTTTTTTTAGTTTGTTGGTAAACTTTTGTTCTATTCTTCAATTCAAAACGTTTAAATTCTTTTTTTTTTAGATTAACTGGAACAGGGTTAACAGAGATGTGGCAAAAATTCAGAAGCAAATACAAAAGGAAGCTGGAGGAAAGAAGGACTGGACTGATAAAGTATGCACAGTTTTGGAAAACTTGTTCAATTATCAAATATTACATTTAAGTGATTTGTTTTCATCAACTAATATTGCATGCATATGTTAAAAGGCGGTTTGGATCGTTCATTAATTCATTAGGGCTTTAATTATCTATGAAGATACTCACTTTTAGATTTTTATTTGAAACAGGAATTGAACTAACTTTTGACATCCAAGTTTTAGTGAATGTTGACTTTTGTGGTATAAATTCTGAACAAATAATGTTACCTTAATTGAAGGCTTAACCGCATGCGTAAGCGTAATCTACATAGCGTTTAGTAGTGCATGATTATTTCACTAACTTTCTACTTCCACAACTGATTTTGCTTACTCTGAATTTTGTAAATCACTGTTATGTTTTTTTCTTTTTTGTTTGTTGTCTTCGTTTTAGATTCGAAATGTGGCTTATGACAATTCATATGCTGCAGTCGGGTTTTGTGGAGGATTCCTATTAGGCTTGGCTTCGTCCTAGAGTCCTAACGTTTTAGCCTGTACACTTTGTGGAGTCGCATTTTCCACGCCTGAGATACGCCTTACTAAAATTACTGATATGATTACTTTACTGTATTAATTTTACTAGAAATACCAAAAACATATTTTTTGGAAAATGATAGAAACTCATTGCAACTCTAATGACTGAAATATGGGAAGTAGGGTGATTGATTTTAAATTACTGCATTAGCATTAGCAATGAAATGTTTTAGCCTTCTTTTTTAATTACAGGGAGCTTTAAATACATAAATTCACTAGTTTTTAGCCGCCTTTTCTAATATTACAAAACCTATTTTAAGCTTTCAATTTCCCTGAATTTAATTTTCTTTTTAAAAAATGAAAGATGCAGAGCTCTTTGAAGCTAAAACTATTTTATTTGAAATTTTTTCGCGTCAGTTGGAAGAGAAGGTGAATAAAGCAGCAGACAAAGCGGAACAACTTGCAAACCGTGGGCAGCGACAAGGTCGAAATTGGTATCACAGATTATTCTACGGTGAAGATTTAGAAGCGAAAAAGCTTCAAGTGTTTACAACTGCTTTCGCGGCTGGCGTCGCCATCGGTCTGCTTACTGGCAAGTGATCGAATAATTAATTTTCGTTGGACCTTGTACATACCTTAAGTATGTTAAATGTTTCACATCTCTGTTTCAGGGATCTGAGCTTAGTTACCTGTTCATTTCATTTGTAATTTCAATTGAATACTGAACTTAGTTAAAAAAAATATACATAATTAGTTAAGAGGAAGGAAACTGAAGAGATGAGGTAAGATGAATTCATGTTTAGTCCTTTTCAGTATTCGTTTGGTTTTCAAAAATCCCTTTGAGACATAATTGATGAAATGTACTTAAACTTAGAAATAAACACTAAAATTGTTAAGTCATGGTGTGAAGTAATTTTAGTCAAAGTAGCTTTACTCAACTCAAAGTTTAGCTTGGATTTTTTAGTGGTTTTACATTAATCTATTTGAAGGTCTAAACCATGAAATTGTGATTTACATAATGCATATTTTTTTGTAGCGTTTCTTTCACTTGCTAGCCCGTGTTCCCTCACTAAACTTTCTCTAACTGTAACCATAAATCAATTTTGTTTTCGGAATCGAAAAATATTTTATGCGTAGAGATTAGAATGCATGCATGATTAATTAGAAGAATAACAGAATAAGTAAGCCTATATCCGGAATCGATTACATTGATTGAGTGAGCCTGTTGCGGATAATATTTTGTCTTAAAATATCTCGATGAATAAAATAAAATGTCTACCTACTTATAATATCTTTAGCGTAATATGAATATGAATAAATAATATACATATATTTAAAAAAAATTCATTTATTTTTTTCGCATTTTTATTATCATTATTTATTTCGAACCAACATTTTATAATAATGAAATATGAAGCAAAAGATCAATAGATCGACGAGGACGGGTCATTTTTTCAGCTGTCATATCAGACATCACGTACAATATAAGGCACAATTACAACTCTCACTTTTCATGGGCGCTTTGACAGCAATTAAAATTGTTTCATTATAATAGCAATATATTATTTGCTTATAATTAGTCATCGTTATCTAAATCTACACATATAAATCTAATTATTGCCCTTGTATGAAGATCACCATTCATTTTATACTCACAAACTGCATATACAGCATCTTATTTAATTAAACTTCTACAACACTAGTTCATATACTAATACAGAAAACTTACAGATACTCTGTTTAAGTATTGCGCTTATGTCACTTTCAAACATTATTGTCGTATCTAAAATTAATATATAACTTAAATGTGATGCCTGCCACTCAAACCAACGCACGCACTCTATAAGAAACGACCAAGCTACGTTAAAACTCTTTATTTCATGCTCTCCCATTGATTTTGAAATCTTCCTTGTATTTTGAACTCTCCCGCTCGCTCCAATTTTCATCGGCCACTCGTAGGCTACTGAAAATTCTACTTGTTTCTATTTCAAAACAGGATAGATTTTCAGCGTCCATTTTTAACATGCATTCAAATTCACATGATAAAAATACTGTACCCACGTAAAAATATTAAATAACAAATTCACAAATTGCAAAGATTTTTTCCGAGCAAAAAGCATTTGCTATATGTTTACGAATATAAAGCCATTTATTGCTAATTGGAGAGGCGTCAATAGGTAAAAGCAAGGTAAAGAATTTCAATTATCTCTTGTAAAGTCAATAAACTTTTCGTTCTTGCATTCATTCCAGTTGTTTATAAATTCCACTTCTTAACTCTATAGCTGTAGAGTAGACCTACGAATTAAAACATTTACGATTAATTAATTCAACAACATATACAAAAAATTGTTTTCTATGTACAAACCAAAGGAAGACATGGATTTTGATTATCATTTCATTATTGTCATGATAAATCAGGAGCGTAGATTGTATTTATGCTGTGATTATGATGGTACAAGTAAACTAAAAAACTTGCTAACCTAACTACTCAGCTAATCATATAACTGCCATAAAATTACTAACAAAGTATACTGGATTTTTGTGCTGTACAAAAAGCATTAAAGTAATATAATTTCTTTTACAAGTTTTAAAGATGGATGGCATCTGTGCATAGCTTACCAAAATATGGTTAAGTCTGGTCTACCAATTAAATAAGAACCGTTTCACAATTACTACTTTTAATAATAATGATAAAATTATATTAATAATAATCAATTTTCCCAGTCACGCATGATTAAAGAAAAATTATTGAATTCACTATATAAACTGAATCTGGAGTATTCTTACTTATGTTTTAAGTATATCAAGCACAAATACGTACTCCTTCTTAAGGCACAAAAGGTATTTTGATTGAATGCTTTCTATTAATGTCAATTCTATTTGTATGAGTAAATTTTTTACACCCTGAGCGATGGGCTTTATAAGTATTAACTATAATCGAGTGAAAAAAATAACAAAAATCCTACAAATTATAAACTGCACAAAGCCTATGAACAACTCCTATACAAGGTCAAGGAGGTAAAGTTTTTAATGGGGGCTATTTATTGTCAGTTCAAACGAACAAAATTAAAAGCATTATATATTTTGTAGAAGATATTGAACATTACACGCAGAAAAAAGCTGTACGATCCGTGTGAATATGAGAGAATACAGCTACACCTTTAACCAAAGATATGTCGACAAGTTTTGTTTCTTGATAGCAGCTTCATTCAACAACAACGTAATTGAGAGTGGATAATTGTAGACTAAAAAGATGAGACTTAAATAAGTTACACATTTATGCAGAACATGTAATGTATAGTAGTACCGCTGTGTAGTAAGTTGTATAAGTTGTGGAGTGTTTCTTTTTTAAAAAATAAAATGAAATCATAGCCATGTCATGCTACTGTCAGACTTAGAGTTGTTCATCATAGACGTCAAATCGTCCAATAGCTCGCTTGAAAGTGAAAGCTCATCCGGGAGCAGTGAAGGAACTAAGTCATCGGTTGAGTCCACTGGGTCACTCCCAAGAATAGGAATATCTCCCGTGTCTAATGAAGCTCCACCAAGGCCGTTCTCTGGAAAATTTTTGATGAAACATTTCACTTTTATGACTTGACATCTTTGGGCGTCAGAGTGCAGAAACGATTTGTTAAAAATTCTCAAAAAAGAGGAATGGTTGTTACAGCTACAGGAAACCGCTACCACCCACTTCCATAAAAATTAAAGACTACTTAAGGGATATGAAAAAGCAACGTTTTCTTCATATTAATTATAACAGCTACTTAAGTTGCATTGACTTGATAAGGAGACTAGCTTTTGTGCTCTAGGTCATACTTTTAAGTTACAAACTTAAGCGGGTTTAGGTTAAGTGCACCCATTTCAGGTATAAAGTATTCATAAAATATTAAGAGATAGACAGATATAGAGTCACAAGTGAACAGAATATATATAGCACTACTGTGACTGGTTAAAGTAATTATAATTGAAATAGTCAACTGATTCATTATGAAAGGGGTACACACCGCTTATGGTATCCATATTGTCATCCATGGGGGAGAGGAAATCTTCTGGGGTATTTGGCAACGAGTAGGAAGTTCCCATGCCGAGGCCAGAATCTGCAGACTCTTGCCTACTGTGGAAATCCGAGTTGGGTGTGGAGGGATTGCCCATCGATCCACTAAGAAATGGATCCAATTCCAATCCGTCATCCATCTAAAGCAAAATTAATTTCCAACATATCCGATCTTAATTTATTATTCAATTGATCATCCCGCGTTACTTTTTTATTTTTAATTCGATTCCAATAATGTACCTTTGTTGGTGGTGCACGTGCTGTTTGCTGCCTTGCTAACCTGGCTTGTTCTGCCTCCATCTGAAATGATGTAAAATGTCACAAACATGTCCATTTTTGCTAAACTGTGTTGATTAAACCCTACAGGTCATTTGCTTTTAATGTTACTTACTTGTCGCATAATCTCTTGCTGACGCAATTTCAGTCGTTCACGTTCAAGCTGCAACTGTTGTAAACGGAGTTCTTGCTGCCGAGGCATTTGGAGGAGCTGGGAGGCTGCGCTCGCAGCACCAACATTGGCAAGTGCTGCAGCATTTTGCGCCGCATGGGCGAGAGCGGCGGCATTGAGCTGTTGTTTCAGAACTGGAGGTCGCTGCAAATGAGCGGCTATATGGTGAACAAAGAAATGAATAATGCATAATATATTTCAAATTGCATACATACTTCAAGGAATTTATTAGAATTTAATTTTGCGTCGTAATAAGAGCTTGGACAGTAAAAAAATATATGAAATACATCTTATGATAGCATGACTCTAGTGAAATATTTTTTTTATATAAATTTCTTCATCGCTTAACACGATACGCCCATGTTTATAATTTTGATCCACCACACGTCCCCAATATGATCAAATCAACTCCTCACAATTAGTCAAAACACTTTTTAGTGAAGAGATAATCTCGTAAAAAACAAGTTTAATTGCTTTAATTTAGATTAAGCCTGTTTGAGCATTCCTATCATAACGAAAAGCAAAGTCATCTCTGTGGAATGATGGTGTGTTTCTACAACTGCTTATTCATTTTCATTAAAACTAACCGCTAACCATTTTTATTCTATATATTCATTATAAAGTATTCCACATTATTTTTTTAACTTACGCAGCCGAGGATCAAACCAAGAGGTAGTTCTCGCCTGGTGGTTTATAAAGTACACTTCGCCTTCTGGTGTTATTGCCTGTTCCCAGCCTTCTGGTAAGGGTCCATTAGCCATCCCTTGGAGCCCTGGACCCACCCCGGAATTCGCTAAGGATGGATTCGATCCAGTGGTGTTAGTTGTACCGCCAAGCTCGCCTCCAACGGCGGCGAGGATTTGTTGATGCTGAGCTTTTCTAGGGTCCTCCCACGTTGTACTTCTCGTGATATGGCTAAAATAAGAAACAAAATTGAATAAAAACAGACTTCCTCTTGTAGGCAATAAATATACTGCAAAATTTCTTCCCATCGAAAAAAAATCATACAGAGCATCCCATATATTCACATGTTCCTAAACTCTCTAAAGTTTCCTCTGCATCATTGCTCACACGTCATTTTCTTTCGCAATGTTTTGAATTACTTCTTCCCATAAAACGCTCATCCCAAGGAAAAAAACGAGGAATAAATAATACTTGAATATCCTCCAAGAAAAAATTGGATTGCCTTTCCCTTCTCATTTTCTTATCAACTTCAAAAAAGAAGAAGCAAATCTGGCAAACTGTTTCTGATTTGATTGCCTATTTACCTTTTCATGTAAACTTTCCTTGAGAAAATGGTCAAATAAGCTGACGGAATATACAGTGACGCATTCACTATCCCGAAAGGATTTCCGATTAAAAATGTGTACAGCAATATAGAAAAAATCGTTTCTTTTCCTCTTCCAACTCATACAATTTATTTTGTGCACGTATACAGCACACTAAAAGCTACCATATCATCACCTCCAACACCACCTCCTCCTCCTCCTCTTCAGTCTTTCAAGAGTGAGTCATTCCAAACCCAAAAATAAACCAAAAGGGAAAAAACACAAGTTGCAGTTTCAAACTCTAAAGATATATTTCTCGAGCGAAACTAACTTGAAGGATACATAAAATCTATAAATGCAAAACATTTACAGAGGATGGCAAAAAAGAAGAAACATTACTTCGTTTCAAGTATGTATGTAACAGTAACGACTTATTTTTTTGCCAGTTCACAGACGTCACTAAAAAACTGACTCCTCCGTCTTGACTTGAAAAAACAAGCGATAATATTATTCTCGTGTATGTTAGCACGGTAAAACATTAAACTACATCTTTCCTTCCTAGTTTGAAATACGAAATGCTATTAAGCCTCACTAATCCAACATTGCCAAACATCGAAACATCCAACGTTCCAACGATTCAACCCAACCGCATTCACATTTTCTTTACGGTGTACCTATAAATTTTCAGGCTTTTTCTAAATCGCTAAGATAAAGTTGTCAAGAGAAGGTATACCAAAGCCAATGTGCCATTTTTTTGGAGGATAGAAGAAGGAAGGAAGACGGAAGAAATATGGGAAATGAATAGGAAACGCCATTTTCCCCATGTTCACTTTGAAACCTAAACATTAGCTTTTTTTGCAAGCTGGTTGAGTAAACAAGGTACAACGAAATGTATGAATGAATTTAAAAGAGCACAATCCGTTCTCTACTGGTTGTGTGATTTCACTGATTTCTTCAGGAAAATTTCCAGGAACTGTGATGCAACGACGTGATGATGATCATGCTGAGTATTGGTTTTATGTAGAGTAAAAGAAGGAGTGTACCTCATCATGCCATTAATATCCTGGTGTTTTTAAAGCTCAAGATAAATATAAAAATATACTACCTACGCACAACAGTCCCAGTTTAAAAGTGTTTTATCGTCTTCCGAGATAATGGCGAAAAGTTTATGTGCTCTGTCCCAAACGAACGTTTCGCAGTTGTATTATTAGAAAGCTTAGAGAGGAGCGAACAATTCAACATAGAAATTTAAAAAATAATATCATTCATATAGAGTTTGAAAGGTCAGCTAGATAAAATGGTAATGCATGAACATAAAATAAGTAATGAAAATGGGAAAGAGAGAGCCGTACCACTCGGGGAAA
>JAANSQ010003408.1:0-10173 GCA_036850885.1 Lepidocyrtinus dapeste
ATTTAAATTGTGCTGATTCCATCAGATTATTTGAATATTTACCGTTATAACAGCATAATAAACTTAAGAAGTGACAGATATATCGGCTAGGAGAGCAGTAGCAGTTGCCATGACGACAAAGTACTAAAATGAGATCCCGAACTGTCATCAGACTTTATGCAATTTTCTTAAAGACACGAGTAGCCACCATATCTCCAACAATGAAAATGGTGTGCATTTCACGGCCGTTAAACTCCCTAATAACTGTGGCTTCAACAGGTCCTACTCTTTGCTTATGGATGAGTCTATTTCCCTCCATAGTGATTTTTGACTGAACAACATACGAAATTGGCGAAATTAGTTGAAGCCAAAGAAGAACAAGAAGCTGAGCTTTCGTTTGATAAGTGAACTACCTTCAACTTAGTCCCGAAAAACTCCTCCTCGAATTCCTCCCCAGGGACGAAATAAATATCACAGTTTTTCACTCCCAAAATAGTCCTCTGCTTCCACTTGCCATCTGGAGTGGGAGTCCACTCCATATGAGGCCTGAACTTCCAGGCGCTCTCACGCTCACGGATTCCAGCACCTAAAGTTACAACGAGAGGAGGAGGAGTTTAGGAGGGTTTCTACTAGTGATTTAAAACTTGAAGAATGTGAAGAACTTAAACTTACCGACGGACTTCAAGTACTCATCATACTTCTCGCTGTCAACTAGCTCGTATCTCCCAACAATGACCATGTTTTCGATAGAATTGATACAGTTTGATTCTCAAGAGCAATCTAAATCTCGATTGATTGAATCCCTTTGATTCTCTGAATCTCTGAATGAATGAATAGACCTGGAGGTGAAAGTGAGTTTAACTCGTTATTTCTGAATTGCCTGCAAAGCGTTAGCTCTTCTTAGTTTGGATGCAAACACTACAGTGCCTATAATCTAACGGAAACCTCTTGTATTTATACCAAAACTATTGATTGATTGGTGATTGGGGAATTAAATTGGATATTGGATTGCATACATGTGCGGAACGAAACCACTGGAAAAAGATAAACAAAACAAGCTGGAGTTCAAGTTCAAGCATGTTTTTTATCTAATTCTTTTACATAATGTCCACTTCTGTTCCATGTTAGATAACCGATCACTGATCAAAAAGCATAGATTAAGATTAGGCGTTAGGTAACTATTCCAGAGTGGTTATGGTCTGGAATCATTGGAATCAGGAATGTTGATTAGTGATTGATGATTTCATGAAACGATCAATTCAGATAGTTTCACGATGAAACGATACACGGTAGCCGGAGTTAATTCTGGACAAGACCAGAAACAGAAGCATTTCAAAATATCATAATGTTCTGTCCCTGTCTGGATTATGTAGGATTGCCGGATATAGAAAGGACAAATCAAGAACAATTTCCTATTGTTTGGGTAGTAGATATAAATCAACAGCGTAGAATTATGTCCTTTGAATGTTTGTTGTGAAGCAGTCAACCAGAAGCGCAGCGCTTTGTCTATGTAAACATTATGCAAGTCATGAATGGTGATGTCGGGACCGGTAAGCCCTCCTTAACCTACAGAATACTGCGAATACTGCGTCGTTTTCTGAAGTTTCTGTTGACATTTTCAAGTTTGAAAATTGCATTTCACTCTGAGTGGCTTGGGTTGACCTGCATTTTTAGCTAAGTCTTAAAATTATGGAGTTATCGTAATTTAATTAGTCAATTAAGCTTAGATCCTGATGCTTGATTTGAATGTGAGTTCGCATTGCCCCCACCTTGAACCACCTTGGCTGCTAGGGTGCAGGTGTCCAGACTGATTGCCACATTCGCGGACATTAATTTTCCTGTCATAATCAGGGAAAAACTTACTAATTAAATGCCATCAAAATATTGTGATTTGCGATTGAGATTTACTTCCTGATTTCATTGATCAGGATCTACCACTGATTTGATTGATATTCCGAGAATTCTAATTAATTATTAATAATCTCGAAGATATTTATTTTAATCCGTGGTTGCTACACTGCCAATCAGAACGAGAGCATGTAAGGCGTGATCTGATTGTGTTTCCTAATATCCTATGTCAGTAGTTTCCTAACTGGATTATGTACATATTTTAATGCAACCGTATCATTCCTTCTTTCAGTCAAATTAACATGAAAATGATTGAAATTGATTAATTAGAGATTAATCAAATACACTAGATTTAGCCGGTTTGAAGGAAGCATGTACATCTCGTGAAAGTTCTTTTTAACCTTAGCATGATATTCAGGATTATCACCGGTCATCAAGTCATCGGTAAGTGCCAAAAAGGAGGAAAAACTTTTCCATATGGATGTTTTTTTGTTTACTGCTAACAATTCATGTAAATATTTGATCATGGAGGTATATTTTATCCCAAAAGAGAGCAAAATTTGTTTGAAAAATATTTATTGCACTTTTAACCCATAAACACTTCAAACTACAAAGAAAAACTTTAGGGATTAAAGAATTCTTTGGACCTGAGTCACTTGACTTGTAGGACTTCAAGTGTTTTGCAGCCACTAATTTAATTTATGCGTCAGGCCGGGTTGCCGAAGGGAAAGATGATCTGTATTCCTCGAACAATCAAACAAATGGTAATCAATTTAAGTCCCCTCTCAGGGATCCCCTAGAAACCTTACCTATAAACTAATCGATCATACCTGCAGATTCTACAAGTTTTCATTTAACATACATGCATAATTTTTAATCATGTAAATACTTAACGAGCATGTTTGGAGCTTGCTTCATGGCAGTATTAATGATTGATCGATGTTTTCCATTTTTGGACCAGGAAAACACTCAGAAGGCCAGCCACCACACATATTAAGTTCCGTTATAAGTGATTCATAATTATGCAACATTTTCTTTACCCTTTATGAAATTAACTTTGAATTTAATTGAAAGATAATTTATAGCAAGCTAGATGATTACGTGGCGTGTTAAGTCTTGATCACATTACGCCTTCCAAAATCATGTTTGTAAATATTGTTTAGGAGTGAAAGCAAACATTTGAAGATGCTCAAAAGGCTCAATATTTGGGCAAAATGTTAGAAATCAAGTAATCACGAGGAGGATGACTTGTGGCTCGTGTGTGACATGACACGACATGGCCCAAAGATAATAGGTTTAACTGTAGAAATTCCACGAACTTTATGCAGTTAGGATATGGCAACATGGAAGTAGTTTGTCCACTTCTAATCAACCGTAAGTGCTTATCTGTAGTATATTGTGCATTTCATAAATGTTATCAAAGCTATTAACATGAGTTTATTCTTCTTATCTTTAGCCACACACCATCTGCAGTGTCAAACTAATTTGTAATGTAAATTTGTATCATTATAAATTTTATCCACTCATTTTTGCAAGATTGGTCGAAAGAGTCCAAACTACTCCAATAACCAAATAATTGACGCTGTCTCATCACCCCACAGTCACATGTGGTTTAAGTTAATAAAGCAGATATAAATTATTTACTTAATTCGACAATATGATTAAATTACTCACCTGGGTCAGATTAATGATATTCCTAAAGATTGGAAAAATTGGAAATAATTTGATTTTGATTGGAAGAAAAATCAAAATTGCAGAATAAAATCCAGTAATGTTTCCACGGAAAACTACTCATGCGCTGCAATATCAGAGCTTGTCTTTTACGAAAGTCTTGTTCCCCGTCACTCATTCATTCAGAGCTCACGGAGACAATTTTATTAATGATCTTCGACTGGAAAATTATACGCACGTCACGGTAGAGCAGTTTCATTGTCATGGAACATGCTTGTCTACAACAATTACCGGTGGACTACTTAAAAGGCCGCAATCGCTAATGAAAATTGATTCATTGCCAAAATGCCAATTGCTATTGCATTACCCGAGAGACGGGTAATTCTCTAATTAGTAATTATGTATGATGCATGGGAATTTTTGAAAATGGTACAAGTCACTGAAAAAAATCTTAACAAAAAATTAAACCTTATCTAGAATTAGATTGATAACAAGTAAAACATTTGCACATTTTAGTGCCATTTACTTCAGTCCTAATTCCCGATGAGATAGTAAGTCTTTATGGTAAATGGAACTTTGCAAATATTTGCCGGTTTCGGGTACCTGATAAACCAAGTCTTATCAGGCTTATCTAGAAAAAATGTTATACGCGTGCAGGCGTGCGTAAATTAGTAAACGCTTACTCAAACATTCATACAGTGAAAGTCATTCTTCCATTACGAAAGTTAACGATGTACCCCAGGAGTTCGCATTTCATAATAATCCTTAAGATTCCTCAATTCATTCTACCTGCCTGGCTGCTAAATTGATTTACGTTCCGCACCCCGCCCAATTCAGATGTTGAGATATGGGAAATTTATTAATTACGAGTTGTTCCCTGCTCATTCTCTCTGATTGCATTTACACCTGTAGAGCGTATTTAATTTGTCGATTTATAAAAAACCACGGAGCAGCGTAATTTAAAAAAAAAAACATATTCCTGTACCGACCTGAACCTATCCAATCTAAATATTTTTATAGCTTCACGGTAAAACCATTCAATTTTCTCTCATCATTTACCCATCAAGAAAGAGAATGAGTCATTGAGCGATGAAAACTGTTCTTCTTTGTTGAATTATGAAGACCCAGCTAGAATAATAAAATAAACAGAATCATTTGTACAGTTGAGTTTACTCTGCTTGAAAAAATGAGAAGATGACCAAATGCAAAACCGTTTCCCAGGTTTATTTGTTTTTACTATGCTGGCTCTAGCATAATTTGTTTCCCCTACCTGTTCGTAATTGTGTTTGTACTCTTACGCAATTCGTCATTCTAATTGAAATGCGAAAGAGTTTTAGATTCTTAGATTTTTTCTCGCAGCTAATGCAGAAGTGAATCATGTTGTTGGAACTTTGAAAAAACTAGAGTGTTTTGTTCTGGTCCGATGGAGCCCGCAAGGGATTTTTTATTTGTTCCAACCCAAGCATGGCCATGCGAAATGCGCAGAAAAATTCATATAATATTCTCAATGTTTCTTTTCAAGAGAACTCGGTTTCTTAGTCCTAGACCTAGTCCACGAAACAAGGCTTGAAATGTAGAAATAAAAATTGATCTTATTGCTTTGCTCAGCATCTTATTACGAATTACGAGCTTTGATGCATTGCGGCTTTACACTCTGGTCACTGTTTTGTTTTGTGGGAGGAAAGTAAACTGCAAGATTTTGTTTACTCTGTAGTCTTCACTGTAGCATAAGCTTAGGAAAAAGACCCTTTTATTAGAAAAAATCTCGAGTTTGTGGATTCAAATTGTATATCGACATCACGAAACTAAGCAAGTCAGGTTAAATCTGCTGAAGTCTTAAGCAGGGGCGGCGGAACGCTGAGGAAATGAGGGGACACCCATGACTGGTAATTCATGGAATTTTTATGTTACCCTATCCACATTCATGTTAAACTCACGTTTTGTTGGAGGAAATGGTCTACCCTCCATCATGTGGGTTCCGCAGCCCATGATTTAAGCCCAAGTTATAACTTACAAATTCCGATTCGGAAAGATCTTAAGAAATTCTGCTGATCATCATAACCTAACCCTCATAATTTTCTATGCAGGTTTAGCTCGCAGGCCAGGCGTCAAGCAGGTATATAATGCCAATGCCTCCATAAACACTAATACCCAATATGTACATACATTGTGTACATTTCCTACCTTTTGCTGTTAACTCGTTAACTGGTAGCACTGGCTAGGCACTGACTCTCTGACTGTCTTGGCTTTTGTGTAGTAAACATCTCTCTTGATTCTACGACTGTACGACCGGCAAAAGGTGCAGGTATTGTGGTTTACAAGTAACAACCACCTCTTGTGTCTTTAATGTTGGCTGTAAGCTCATTATACATTTTTAAAACGAAACTAGAATCTGTACTCGATGCACTTTAAGCATAGCGACAAAACTGCCAGAAGGAGCATGATTTTTTTTATTATCTTCCAATCTTCCTCCAAGCTGAGAAGATGTGAGGAAGAATAGGTCCACGTTGAACTTCAAAAGACTCAAAAGCCTCAAGACAACAAAGCATTTACTCCGATTTCATCTGTGTATCGTCTCACAGGTATGCAGGCTCCGTTCCTACCCTTCAAGCTCATTTTCAAAGAAATAAAACCTAAAAAAAAATTCTCATTCTCAATTTTTTCTCGTGACATGAAGATCCACAGAGAACTACCCCCGAAGGGAAAATATCTAAAAAGACAGAAATACAGAATGGACTAGATCCCATCCAGCTTCCCTTTATTCTCATTATCTCAAAAAAACTATTTGCTTCTTAAGAAAATGTAGTCAACACTCTATCCATCCATTCTATTTTCCCATTCTTCAAAATATCTAGTGTGGGTAGTGGGTAGTCCGAGTCCCATTGTTTGCGGGAAGATTTCCGAGTGATTGCATAAGAAAAGAAAGCGTTGATGAGAATACATTTTTTGGATAGATTCAACTGATTCAAGTGTCTAACGAAAAAGTGCATTGGCTAAGGTGATTCTCATTTTAGTGTTGTTTAGTCTTTGAAAACCTGTCAGAGTTACTCTACCCAAAGCCCAAGTGTACCTCCTGAATTGTTTCGGGGTGCAGGTTGCAAGCGATTTTCATCTTGTGATGCATTCTTGAATTTCGTTGATTTCGTGATTCTTGTAAAAAAAGTTTTCTTGGTTGGTTTAGCTTGATTGCATTCGTTTTTATAGTTTTCTCTAACAATGTATCCAACAATGTACAACAATGGAGATTTGGAGATGTGCAAGAAGACTTAAACAATAAATAATAATTGACTTTGCCTTTCTGCATGACTTGTTTTAGTTTTCTTGGTTGGTTTAGCTTGATTGCATTCGTTTTTATAGTTTTCTCCAACAATGTATCCAACAATGTACGACAATGGAGATTGGAAGATGTGCATGAAGACTTTAACAATAAATAATAATTGACTTTGCCTTTCTGCATGACTTGTTTTGTTACTCTGCTTCTTAAACCTAAGTCGTGTCTTGTCCAGCAAACTGGAATTGGAATTTTTAGCCCATTAATCAAATCAAGAAGGAGAAGGAAGCCTCCTAATCCTTCTAGCTCCTACAGTGTTGACGGATGAATGCACTGTAGAACACGAGGAAGAACACGCATATTTTGATTAAAATGCATTACTCATTCTTCCACGAGTTTTTAAGGCTTCATCAACGGAGATTAGGAAAAGTGTATTTTCTTTGTGTCCTGGACTAATTCCACCTGAGATAGTCTCCCAGGCGGAAAGTTTACTTTGGTGAATAAATCTAGCCCATTTCTCCAGTGGAGGTGGGTATGTTAAATGTATGACTGCATGAAACAGGAAATGTGACGGGAAGAGGAGGAGTGACGAAAAGTGATTTCTTTCAATTTTCTCAATTTAATCAGGAAGTCTAGAAACTGTATATTTTTGTTGTGAATTGAATTTAATATTTTATGGTGCTGGACGAGCTGGACTTATTTAGTTACTTCCACTTTTCTGCAGAGGAATCTGTCCGATTGGATTGGATTGAAAATGAAAAAAAGTTGTTGAGAAGCAAGAAGCAACTAATATCGAAGGAGTGAAACAGGATTAAAGTTCTCTTTGGCGTATTTGGCTTATTGCTCTCCTTCTCCTTCAAGAAAGGAATGAGAATTAGCATATTCTCAAAATCTCCAAGTAATAAGATGGATCTGAGAAATTTGATAAGGTTTTCTTTTCTGAAATGGACTCCTTGTTGAGATAATGTAGAAAAAATTTCTTATCTGCTTTCCTGTCTGGAAAAAAGTCTAGATTTTCTTAGCTTAGGAAAGTTTGAGCNGGAGTAGTGAACATTGAAACAGTAGCTGAATGTCTTTTCATCGAGTTATCATATCTGCGTGCTTGTTACCGACAGACCGACACGTCCAAATCTCCCATTCGTGATGCATATAATGGACTGTACATAAAAAATTCTTTAAGTTTTCGCTTCATATCGCCTGTGAAAATACTTTGTGATTTTTACTCTAAAAAAATAGAATAAAAATGTGACTTTAACAATCGCACCTTTTTAAAAGGAATTTCCACCTTGGAATTAAAATTGAAGCACCTAAAAACGTGATAAACTTAAATTAAATTTCCAAAAGAATTTGTTTAAAAATTATCATAATCTTAAAGGAGAACAGGTAAATCAAGTGAAAATGAATGTGACTCCAATAAAAACTAAAATGTTTTGGGTAAACGTGCTCAAACTAGTTCACACGAGGTAGACTAACCGAACATCGAAGGAGGAAAGAACATCAACTAAGGGAACAATGCAGGAGGGAACGAATTCATTAAGGTAATATTTCATACATTTCATATATATTTTCTGCATTTATGCATTAAAACGTTTTTTTTGCTAACTGTAACCGTAAGTTTGCCTAAAGAATACAATAGCTTAAGTAAAATCTATGCTACCGACTAACCAACCTACCGATTATTTTCCTTTTTGGGTGAAAAAATTTATGAACATATTCATATTTGCCATAAAATCTCAAAAAACAAATTCTTTTAGATTTTTTTCTGAATTGCAATGGGCGAAAGTGTATTACGAATAATACAAATATGAAAAATGCATCAAATATTTTTTTTGGAATTTAATAACCATAAATTGCCTCCTTTGTGTCAACAAGACAAGCCTAAAAGGAAGAATGAGAAACCGCAAAGTGGCAAGTCCCACAAAAGCTACAAACGAACAATGAAATGAATAGGAAGTGTATGTGAGAAACCCTCCAAAAACATTTTTTGTTTGAGTTTGGTTAACACAAAAAAGACACAACCTTCTAAATTCTAAGCTTAGGCTTACAATCACAATCAGATTGAAGCGGTAGGCGTGCGCATTTACAATTTTAGGATAAAAACTGCTTTAATCAAAACTCAAAAGCGAAGAATCAAAGGAATCAAAGATTCAAAGTGAAAATAGAATAAAACATGAGCTTCAGTTCCTCCCATGCTTTCCCATCCTTAGTTACAGTAAGAAATGGTATAATTTCTAGTACGCATCGCCCCACGATACTAAGATGGCATGATACCACGCCAGAAAAATGTCATTTAAAGCGTACACCATCATATAGTTTGTCACCTTGTCGTATTAACTTGGTATTTGGGAAAAAATGTTGCACTTTCCATTTCAAATATTTCAGATGAGATCTTTTCCACGAGGCACCTAAATCTTCGTCTCTAAGGAATATCCTTATGCTTCCTTTTGCACTTGTGGTCTGTCCTGTTGCTCTAACGAGCGGAACAAGTGTAGAAGCATAGAAGCCGAAGAAGGGCATTTCATGTTTTCTTCCTGTCAATGAGATTCTTAGTGCAGCTGATAAGCATAAAGCTTAAACTTTATTTGCCATGTGCATCCACCAACCAATAAAAGTCAAATTCCTTCATTATCTCTAGAGCCTTGGATATGAATACATGTCATCTTTCTACAATTTCACCTCAGTTGCAATTCCTTAATTTTCCCTTATTTGGATAGACATTGGCTAATTCTCTAATTTTCTCTAAGAGTATTGACTCCACACTCCACACACGCAATGACTAAGACTAACGAGTTAACGACACAACTCAACGCTTAGATCAGATTTGGAGATGACTTGGCGGGATACAATAAACAGCTTACACAATGCCATTATGAATTTGAATATTAAATGATTAAGTAGCAATTAATTGAATAGCCTCTTACCCATTAAATCCCCACTGTTTGAAAGATACTGCGAAATTGCCATTTGTATTGACAGTTTATTTTATCAACATACGCTGCGCAACATCAATCATTTTTTTCGGCAGAGTTGTTTGGATGTTACGTTGTTGGCTGAGATGTCTCTAGACTTCAGATAAGAAAATTTTTATGTCTTTGTTTTGCAAAGACACTTTTATCATTTCCAATTACTCATGATTTATGACATGAGGAGAGAAACAGTTGCCAAAAATTTGAAATGTAAGTCATTACACCCTGTCACGTTGTTCTAGTGCAGATCATTATCGCTACAGCTTCTTGACAAAATTCCTACACGATAAGGACTCGAAACTACTATAACTGAATTAAAATTTGCAGTTGCTTTCTCATACTCTAAATAAATTACTTTAAATGAAGTCGACATGAACAATGAAAACAGTAATTTAATGCATATTCTCGATCCGAGAAGCTGTAATAATGAAAATAGGT
>JAANSQ010003409.1:0-10172 GCA_036850885.1 Lepidocyrtinus dapeste
TATTTTATTTAAACGACTTTCTTTATTTCTCTGTTCTCTTCACTTTTCACTGTCCCAGATTTTCCGAGAATCCATCCTGGAGAAGAAAAGAAACTAGGACACTTTTGCAAACATGATCATTTTTTGTCTTTCTTGTATTTTACGACATTCTGTATGAGCCCCAGAAAAAAAGAGAACATGGATTGTTTGGCCTTTCCACTCGTGTAAGCAAAATGAACTTCAAACAAATAAAAATACCTTCCAATCCCTGCTATCCGATCTACCATGACTATAACAACTGCGGCCGACCTATATTTCCTTTTGACATTTTCTCCATGTCATTTTCCAGATAATACTGGGTTGTTCTCAAACAAAAGGGAGAAAGCTGTCCAAGTCCGATAAAACTTTTATTCCCCAGATCAAACAAAATATAAAGAGGTGATTATATTCTATTGTTACACTGAAATGGCTGTCGTCATCACCGTTATATTTCGCAAACAAATGTTCCTAGCCTAGAATTAGTGGACGTTACGTCAATGGTCTGGTCACTCTAAGCCAATTTTCTGTTACCCGACGATAGCCATGAGCAATGCAAATAGTAATCCGCTTTTCCCAACTGTAACGTTTGTTTCTCGTCTTTTGACTTCACATAAAACTTTCTCTGCTCATTTTAGTTTTCTTCTTTACATCCTTTACGCAAACAGAAGAAAGTAGAAAGGATGTTTCTTAATAGAAAAGAAAGGATTTTTAAAAGTTCTCCACTATCCCTAGGACAAAACAAGACGTTGATAAAAAGCATTTGAGCAATAATGCAAAATAAGAAGCAGGGAGACAAAATGGAAATCGGAAAGGGATCCTATTGCAATACGTGCCCTTATGACACCATCGGGGATAATATTAAACCGTTAAAGCAGCTTTTTTACAACCCTTTTTTAAGAAGGACTATATGACGATGCGGGAAATGAGACACCATGCCATAATCATCTGCTGATCTCAAAAAAGTAAAATTCCTTAGTCAGTAAAACTTTTTTTTTTTTGCCAAAGCTATACTTTCTCCATGAAATATCCAGTGCTTCACTTTTTTGCTGGTTGCCTTCATCCAAAAGAGATAAAAAGGCGGATGAAACTTATTTTTCAAGGAAAAAGGTCTGCTCACTGATCCCGATCATGACTGGGGGTCTAGCATAAGGAATCAGGATTCAGTACATTATTTACATCGTCACAGCAGAACCCATTTACGTCCGTATTTTTGAACACACCAAACACATTTGACCTTTTCCCCAGTTTAAATATGAGCTCTATATAAAAAAGTATGTATGTAAAATCATACATATGGTGTATTCGCACACAAACCTGAAATTTGTAGTACATCCGTAATCTTCAAAATTTCTTCAATCTATCCTTATTATCCATCCTGTGAAAGTACCCTTTCCATTACGATGGCTTTCATTTTTTCCAGAGAAATTTACCAAACGCTGTAAACCCTAGGTGTCTTCTTTTTACGTTATCCTCCCATGCAGACAACTTATTACCCTTTTCACCTAAAAATATGTCCATCGAATGACACCGTACATTCATCACAATTTTATGTTACTTCCACGTGCATATATATCTTCCTCAAATAGAAACTTTCTCTCAAATCCTATTTAAAGTTACAGTAGTATTACTAGGCAAAACACGTTTTTTCCTCATATGCTCATCATCAATGATGACTTTAAGCCGACGTTAAGAGCTTTTAAAAACTTTCGAAGTCCCCTTTAATATTCTACTTGCATCATTTTAGCTGTTCCTCAATTTATTTTTTAAATACACAAAACTTCCCAAGCTACGTTTCTCCAAACCTTTTTAACCATAACAAGCAGGAGGCAGGATGTTCATGCGGACACAAGTCTTTCGGAAGAAACTGGAGAAGCCATATTAACATATTTTTTTCTACAAAACTATTACCCTTTACGTATCATATTTTTTCGTCTTTTTCTCCAAGCGTATCATCTCAAAAAAAGTTTGCATTTTTTCTCGTTTGGCTCACGAAGGAAGCATAATAATGATGCATAATTGTACTATGAGGGTTGTACTACATTATCGTATTAACTTCATCATAAAATATCTACGTGTACGTTTATTACCGGATACAAACAGACACTGTATGTACCTTAAAAGAGAAAGCAAAATAGAGAGAGAGAGAGAGCGGTACTACAACATTTACTTTTTTACTTAACAATCCCCTCATGAGTTCTTTTTGCCATGCACTATAACTTCAAAAAAAAAACTTTTCCCTTTTGGTACGGAACGCCAGAGCCAGACCGAAATTTGTACAGGCGGAAAGTAGTGCTCCATACGAATGATATGGAAGAAAATCGATCGTCCTCCTTTTTCAACCCTAGCCTAGGCGGGTTTCTACACTGAAAACTACAAGGACTTTTTTGTTTCCCATCTCAGTCCCTAGTCTGGACTTTAACGAAAAATTATATACAATGCATGTGCTTTCCCCACGCTCAG
This sequence comes from Lepidocyrtinus dapeste, assembly GCA_036850885.1. Lineage (NCBI taxonomy): Eukaryota > Metazoa > Arthropoda > Collembola > Entomobryomorpha > Entomobryidae > Lepidocyrtinus > Lepidocyrtinus dapeste. Next base: position 2,479 of record JAANSQ010003409.1, read on the forward strand.
GTTTATTATACACTCTATTTCACATTTCAGTCTCTTTCGCCTTTCTTCTAAGTTCCATTCTCTTACGAAATTGACTTCTCCCTATTCTTACAAAATATTCTGCGTGTTGAAACCGAGCTTTCACCACTTTCTCTTTTCTTTCCTAAATACTAATGATGAAAGACCTAATCTAAAAAAAAGGAACATGCAAATGTAGTTAGTTTTATATGCTAAAGGCAAGACAAGGGCAAGTTTTACTACATATTTTCCAATAGGATACTAGGAAAAATAATCAAAGCTCTTTTATACATTTTTTGCTTACAGCCTATCATCCAGCTTGATCAGCATCATTGTCAACTATTTTTTTAAAGAGTTGGGTTTTTTTCCTTTTACATCGTTGAATTGACTGGAAAGATCAAAAATGAAAGACCTTTCTGTTCCTTAAAAAGTTAAAAGGGATACTTTGTGGCTTCTACTTTTGTAGGAAAATCTACTCGTTTTTCGCCTCAATGTCAACATGCCAAAGTATATTTACGTTTTTCTCTTCTTTTTTTTGAATTTACAAAAAATATCACGTTTACAATTTTCCTCATTCTTCCAGTTCAATGCTTGCTACTGCTATCATCGTTATCATCACTCCATCTAATCCATCTAATCAACTTCAACTCAAAAATGTCTAGGAATATTTCCAGTTTCAACAGTAACGGCTTGATAGGGGATTATTTAGCTTACTTCAATACAATTTGTTTCTCAGAAAGCAAAGGAGTTGGTAAAAATGACTTCAAACCATCTTTTCATGGTTGCTTTACTACAATTCATGAAGAGAAAATCATGCTCCAGCCATTTTAAATTAAAGATTGCATTCAACTCCAACCAAAAAGAGCTTATTGCGTGGGACGCATGAACAAAATTAATTTTATAATCGAATGGAAAACACCACAGCTATAGATACACAGCCAATATTTTATACATTTTACAAGACAAAGCTATTTTATCCAGAAGTACATTAGCTAGTATTATCTTAGAAGCTTGGGAAAATCGTAATGGGAAATCGATAAGAGCGTGATTACTATGAGATTCCATTTGCATGCAGCCCACAATCCAGTTTTTGCCCACGGACAAACTTTTACAAAGGTGGAGTGAAAAAGGAGGATAAAATTAAACCAATAAAGTAATGGGAACGAGGCACGAAGTTACTCACCACAATCATCCAATAATGCAGTTTTATACAATAAGACTGACACAAATCTGCAGACTGCATGATACCAAAATTTATTGCATTTTTATAAATGAGTACTCTCAACTTTGCCAAATCGCCCATTCAAAATAGGTAAAGGACGATGGGAATCTGGAGGGATAATAAAACACAGAAACTTTTCATAAAGCTTCATGACAATGTAATGAAGAAATGGATAAAACAGAAGTAATAGACTGAGAATATTTAGAACAGAAACGAAAATAAAATGGAATGAGTTTGACACGTAGAAAGCAGAAAGGTACTGTATGAAGGAACATAAAACATAAGACATCATTTTTTATGCAATTAATTGGATCCTTAGGACTTTATGAAACGTTCAATTCAATGATGCGTGCTTTATGCAATCAGCAATCAGTGAGATGGCTGAGAAACATTAACAGAACATTATTTTGTTTGTGTGTCAGATGAAACATCTGCCTTTCGTTCTACCCCGATGGTTGTTTTGAGAGAAATAATAAAAAGTTTGTTTAATGTGTAATAAAGGAGGCAACATGTTGCCTTTAACCCACTTATGAAGTCAATCGCCATCTACTTGGGCAATAACTGTAAATGCAATGGTAAATTGCTAATGTGACGTAAATAATTATTGTGTTGGTATGACTTTAGCACTTTTGCATTTTATAGTGAAATATATAACAGTGCAATACTACATAGCAACTACAGATCTGTGCGGGATTGATTTTTGTTTCAGAGAGTATCTCACCTTGCGGCCTCCTCCCCTTCTGACATTCGGTCCAAAATTCCTGTCAACTTGTCTCCCACCGCCAGATCCCGAAGGTGGCCGTCCCGGTCCATCACTCTTTTTGCTCGCGCTTGCACCATCAGTCACAGTAGTAGCACCATCCCCTTTTCGACCACTACCCCCTCCTCCCGCACTTTGTCCTCTCGTTCCGCTACTACTGCTATTTGGCCCATGTGAACTAAGCTCTGCGCGAGGAGTAGCACCACTCATCTCGACAGAGGGTCGCCGGGAACTGGATGCAGACGAGGGCTCACCACCACCTTGCTGGCCTGGAGTTTGTCCCCCACCTCCCCCGCCTGCTGGGGTTGCTTGGTTTGAGGAAGTTGATGATGGTGTGGTTGTGCTACCCGTGCCCGGCTCCTTTATTTTGGAATCAATAACAGAAGATTTCGCTTGATCAGATGAGGAATGGCCAGCTGTATTCTGGGGATCACAGTATTCTGCAGGGGGCTCAACTACTACTACCACAGGGGCTATGTCTTTTTTCATTTCGTGGCTACTCAGCCTAGAGACAGAGCGATGCTGAGCAGTACTACTGCAACCGCCAGGTACTAACAGGGCTTTCCCGTCACCACATTCACTATCACCACTGTTGTAGTAATGACCGTACTGTCCCTCCTCAGCATCATCCACAATTTGTCTCATGGGCGGCGGACAAGAGTTCCTATTCTCACGTTTACTATTCCTCCTTCTTATTCTACCGGACTCTCTAACATTTATTATGCCACCTGATGCCTTAGAGGAGGAACTCCCCGCTCCTCTCTTGGACAACTGACAATCACACTCGTCCTCCAGGTTCCCTCCCTTTATTCCTATGGAACTTGAACTTTCAACAAATTTCGTTGAGGTTGTGGCCTGCGGTGTACCGATACTTCCACCAACAGCGCCAGAACCACCAGAGTTCAACACAGGCTGTTGAAGATACGATTTGGAACGTGAGAACCTCTTACGTATAGAGCGAAACAATTTGGAGCCTCGACGACTCTTTGAACGCTTAAAAATCTGAGAGGAGTTATCTTCAGAAAGTTCAGAATAACAACTATTCGCTGTGTTTATCGAGGTTGAACCAGAATTGTCCTTGTTGACGAGCGTTTTCCCTTTCTTTTTTCTAAATAGACGCATCATCTGGTTGCGGACTGAGGATGCCACTGGCATCTTGCACTTGTCCCATCACAGCAACACTAAAAATACCCTAAACTACTCCACCAAGCGACTTCTTCAGGAATATATAAGGATTTCGGCTATTCAATTTTTTCTAACAAGAAAACTTCTACTATTTTTTTTTCTTACTTTCCTTTTCTACTCACTGCAAGTTCAACATTATCTATAAAAAACAGCAAAGATTTCTTTTTCGAAAGCTTGATTGTTCCGCACAAAAAACAGAACAAGATCAAAGCAAATTGCCAATTTTTTACTTCCAAACAAATAACAAGCCTTAAATTCTGAAGATTTTTCTTTTTTTTTGGAAAAGCCACAGAAAAAAGTGTTATGTTTCCCAGGCTCTTTTAACGAAATGTAAGTAAAGAGTGAAGACGTGAAGAGTCATTCAGACAAACTGTAGCTCGAGAGTTTTAACTTCATAGTAATTTCATTTTTAGCTTGTTTAGAAATTCACTTTGTATGAAAAGTGTTCACCGGAAACTCTACAGAGAGATAAGCCATAGATAAAAGAAAACAGATAGAGTTTCAAATGAGCTCTTATACACTTTCACTTATATAAACAAAAAGTGTCACTGTCTTTGCTCCAACTTTTGAAATGTTATTTTGATTCAAGTATTTCCTACCAGGAACTCATTCCCACTACACAAATATATGTTTATTGACTCCGTCAAAAAATCGATCTAGACTTTCTGTCACCCGAAAACATGAAGAGTCACCTAGTCACCCCCGCCTTTTCCACAATTACACCAAATTCACGAGCTTGAGTAATGCTCTCAAGAGCAAATACAATGTATTTTTAGCCTTTCTGCAAATTTTGCATACATTTTAGAAATGCTTCGAGATGAGTAATGCAATGCATTTATCAGAAAATGAAGCCAATGTTCCAACTTTAGTTCAGTCTGACTTTTTTTAACACACAGGTCTACTTCTTCCTTTCCTTTCAAACAAAATAAAAGCATTAAAGTTAAGTTCGTACACGAATGAGTAAGTAATAGAATGGATGATGATGGCAAAATGTCCTATATCGTCATCGCCTGCACAAACATTCTATTAGATCAGCTTGATTCTATATCCTTGACAAACTTATACAGCGTCTGTGATATGAAGACCAAGAGATTCAAGAGAAACGTACTGTAATAATGATGATCCCATGGCATTATAGAGTAAGCCAATGTTATGCATTCCACTTTGGACTAACCCTTATAAAAATGTAAATAAATGCTAATAAATGTAATACACCATAATACTTTTTTTCTTATCTATGACTTCACAGCGTACACAAATATCACAATTTGTATCGGCTTTTTTTAACTGTAGAAAGTTGTTCAAAAGTACTCTCACTCTTTTTATACTTTTTTGTTGACTCGTGTTTGTTATCGCCTTCTTATATGTCCTGCCTTGTTTACAGCTCCAATGAACAAGTCAATTCAGAATTCAGAGATGCGAGGTTACATTGTGAAAAAAAGTTATGACATGCTACTCCTCTTACCCCAAATTTTTAACTTATTTTTCCTCTCAACGAAATTTCAAGACGGATCTTAAATACTCAACCTAACCTGTACCAATAAGACTCACAATTAGAATGTGTAGCTCATAGCCTTGCTAATTTTTTTTCTTTCGTGTATGACGCTAACTACAACCTAACATTAGTAGGAAAGAAGATAATGATGACGATATTAAATGCAATTCCCATAACTCACCCAATTCCATTCACTATTTACTGGTATGAAGCCTGAGTCTTGCGCAAAAAAACTGTATTACATATTTTTTATTCAGAATGCTTAAACTCAACAAGGAAAACTACCATGCTCTCCTAATCAAATTGAATGTGGCAAAAGTACCACACTCCTTTTTTTACACGAACTACACACCACCAAATAAACAACTGATTAATCATCATCTATCTTACATTTTTGCCAGGAGGCTTCGTATAATCCTAGTGTTATCGACATCATATAATATTCTAGGGCACAAACATCCATCATCATCATAATCCCAAGAGCATGTGTTCTCTTACTCTCTCTAAATCTTCTAAATTATACAGTACATGATATCATATCCCCTTTATCCCATATTTCTTCTGTTTAAACAGCTTCTATCCATACACCCAATCCTCATACTAGTACTCCTATTTGCTCATCCCATTATTTGCAATGACATGCATATTTATTGTTTGATACATGTACCCCCTACAATAATCCAACTAACACTATGACCGCCTCTCCTACATTTTCAGTTCAGGTAGAAACAAAAAAAAATCCTTTTAAAAAGCCATTCACTATCCATATCTTCATCTAATCTTAACTCGCATAAAAAATATTATTACTTTTGCACTCCCTCAGTCTGTAGTACATGATTTGGCAGCGTTTCTCCTGTGCTTTAAAACCACATAAAGCAATAATACACGCTTCATCCTTAAAGCCAATGTATCTATGTGCCTACGTAAAACCCACACGTAAAGCAACTGTAAAGCCTTCAATTCCCTCTTTTCAACAATTTTTTTACAATCAAAGCCCAACGAAATTGGTTAGAGAGTAGTAATACATGTACAAAATACTGTAAGTTTTTAATGACTACCAAAATCAGTGCCACTGCATGATGATCACCACCAGCATTGTGATCAACAACCACATTTAATTTCAAGACCCTGTCTAGATCTCTCTCCACCTGCTTATAACAGAAGTAGTCAATCTCACCCATTTTGTACCTCGATAAACAAAATATTTTGCAGTATATGCACCAGCAATATAGTCTCTACATATTTTCCAACAATTGGTCATGATTTCTATCTCACAGTAATAAACAAGAATTGCTTTCGCTGCCACTATTATCATACCGAAGTTTACATTGTTATTATAATCTATCACGTCGCCCTCTCTTCCCTAGCCTCATCATCTATGGGCAATGTATCATTTCAGTTTTTTCTAGCTCCTCATGAATGATACACAACCCAATCATAATCATGAATGAATCTTGAACCAATCGCATTATCATCTATACAATACCCTAGAAATCTATTATGCATTCCATTTGCCAGATTATTGCGGTGATTATTATGGATCTAGCAAATGAGTGATGTGAACGTGATCTTTTGCTTGCTTTACCACACCTGCTTTTCTAGTTATACGCAAACCCAATCAGCAAAAAAAACTAAGTAGTAATCATCTACAATTTTTACCCTTTTTACTCCCAAGCTTAATTTCTTTTCGTTGGGCGCGTCTTCCTAAAGCCATACTTTTATATCGCAAATTTAACAAAGCCCCGTACACAATTTGCGTTGTTCAAAGCCAACCTAAACTAGAGACACCTTGTCCCTCGAATCGATATCCTTCATAAAAACTACATAACTCTCTTATCTCTACCAGTCAATATTCAAATCATGCTTTGGAGCTTAGCCTAATGTCATACGTATTTCTGTACGCGCTGGACTGCCTAAGAAAATATCTGAGAAATTATTAATATCGTCCTACGTAATATCTTCAGGATGAATAAAAAAGTGCACAAAAAAAGTTAAATTTTCCTACCAGGCATAGTCATAAAAACCGAATTCGCTATACCAGACTGTCCGTCTGACTTCAATCTTCTAGCTTAAACTTTTTTTACTGCTTGCCCTCCAACTTAATTTGCTTCATTTGAACGAGAATGTGCCATTCATAGTTTTGCAGGTTTGCTATTCATGAAGTTTTTATGCTACTTTTTTACCTATAAGAGAGAGCCACCAAATCCCTAACATCATCTTATAGGAACCTATGCATATTCACGTAAATATAAAAAAAGATGAATTAATATGATTACATAAGCCTTCGCTCATAACATTGTCACAAAAAGGATTTTTATGAGGCACATGCCACCCCTACTGTTCATAAGGAAAACTTTAGGTAATATTACCTTTTTCTAGCCTTCTTAATTCGATTCGACCTCACCTCACATCTGCTTAATATCAACCTTTTCCTTCAGCCCATAAAACATGTGTGCAATCTACCAAAACTCTTCACTTTGACTTTGTTGACCTGACACCTTCCCTATACATTTAGCATCATTATGAGGGCACGCATGAATGCTTGTTTTATAACAAGGTTTAACGATTTCATCACTTCTCTCTCAACAAGATTCTAAGATAGCTCAAGGGGTGGAGGTACCTAATCAAATTGTCGTAAACGCCTCGCTTATCGCAAACTATCCGATCCTACTTCGTTAACAATTTTGATGAAAACATTTCACTCTCTTGAACGTCTCCATGTTACTTCAGTCATAAACTTGAAATAGCTAAGATTCAAAAAATCCCACCTTGGCTGGATACGAAACTCAATTTAGCTTTCCTGATTTTATTTTTTCCCCTAAAAATATTTGCCTCTTGCCAAGCCTCTCAAAAAATAAAAGGTTAGGATCCTGCGAATGCTATATGAAAGACTTTCATAACATTCTAAAGCCTCAGGCTTACAAAAGCTTATTTCCTGTTATGGACAATTCTCAAAATATGCCAAAATTATACCTTCAAGCCAAACATAAAGATAAATAGATATGACATTATGCATTCTACTTGAAACACTCAAC
>JAANSQ010003410.1:0-10169 GCA_036850885.1 Lepidocyrtinus dapeste
TTTGTTGGCGAACTTGATATTTTAAATAAAAGGGTGAATGTCAACATGCATGTCATGTCATGTCGGCATTCGGCTGGCGGCACAACTCATAAATAAGCAAATCAGACGGTGATAGCATCATCTTGAAAATGTTTCTACACAGCGGAAGCGCCATGTAATACCTACTGTACCTACCTACCGCATCAAAATTGCAAATGTAAAAACCTCCCATATAAATGCATAAGATTAAGTTTCATCTTTTCCCCTTAAAAAAAATAAAATCATGAACTTGGCACCATTTATAGCATACAGTGTTCCATAAAAGATCCTAAACAAGAGCAGTCACTTTAAGCGTTGGTTATATAGCATCTTAAACCTAAGAGGTTAAGAAAAAAAGATTTACAGAGCTTTGCTTGAGATGACGACATCCTAAATGTTTTGGAAATTAGTTGGCGTCTAGTGCTCTTGACAAACTTCCATACAAGAAAAACTCATTGTCTCCAACTCATTTTTTCGAAACAAAAACGTACACCAAAGGGTAATATGATCGTCAGCAAAGCTTTCAACCTTCCTAAAGGAGTTTTTTTTATTTCAACATCTCCCCATAATAACGATATTTTATAGTCTGTACGTAAGTGTATACGCACACTTAAGTATAATAATGTAAAAATAGATGCTGACGCATTTCCTGAAATTGCTAGGAGCAGGTGATGGTGAAACGATGTAGAATCAATATGTCAACTTTTCATGGAAACAATGCTTTGAGAGTCAAAGTGCGAAAAATAAAATCCATTTTGAACTTGACAAGTAGAAGGAGACGAAAACAAAAGGTAGTTGCACTGATTTTATTATGCTTCTGTAAAAGTTTGGGTAGAAAAACTGTGCATTATTCATGATATCCAGATTTATTTCCCTGGTACAAAACATCACCTTTTAAGCATTTTACTTTGATTAGTTACACGTCAACTTTGATAGTAAATAATCCTTACTTCGAATTAAACTCGAGAGAGCAATGGTTTAAAAAGATATTTGGAAAACACACTGTCTTTTACCCTTTACATTATTTTGGTGTGACTTGAAGAAACAAACAAAAGCTCCGACTTTTTAGTTGACTCCTGTTTCGCAATGACTTGATTTTTTCCTATTTTTGAGCTAGAAGATATTTTTTCATATGTATGACCATGATATTATGCGTAGCATTTTATATTGAACAAAAAAACTGTTGGGTCATTTCCTTTAAATAGCAATTTAGATTGGGAAAGGTGTTTGTAGTTTTACAACTGTTATAGCATAAGCATAGTCATTCATCAGTGATTTCTTTTTCTCTGCAAAATTTTCTGAAAAAAAAGAAAACAATTGCTTTTTTGTTGATGGCAACTCGTTACAGCAATGCTTTTTAATGACACAATGTCTTCAACTTCATGCTCATTTAGGAGGCAAATGACACACCAAAACTTCTTCAGATCTGATCTTGTTTCCGAAAGGTAATACTATTTATTATCTATTGCAGACGAAGTTTCTCCATGTTGTTCATGCCAATAAGGATGCAATCCTCCTCTCTTTCTCATCCATTTAGGGAAATAAGCAACAAGCGTACCAAAAAAGTGTCTTTTCATTTTCAAGAGCTCACATCGTAACGATTGTGCATAATTCATTTCAATATCCAATTTCCAATTTAATAATTCCAACAGACATGATTATAATGTTGACATCGTCGCCTCTAAATTTTATAGCTTAACTGGCACCGTCCATCCTTCCTCTCCGTCTCAACCTGAATTTTTTAATTCTTCACAAATCTATTATGAATCCAAAGAGTATTAGTATGAATGCATGTACTACCAATGGTAATCAACACCCAAAAAAATATTTATACATTCCTTGCTCATCAAACAGCAAGGCACAAAGCGTAGTACCGTTATTCACCCTAATCATCATCATCGCGGTTTTGTGTGTGTGCATAAAAAATTTGCCGCTAAATTGTTGAGTCTACTTCACACGTTGAATAAGGTACGAAATATTTTTCCCAAATATTTTCTCCATTTGATAGCACCACACTCCCCAAGCAAATTATTTTAGGTATGAAAATACCACAAAAAATATTAAACGAATAAAAGGAGTGTATGAATGAATGTTTGAGAAATATTAATGTACGCAGACATGCATATTTTTTACCTCTCAGCAGCAAATAATGATATTATAATAAGCAATTTGTAGAAGCAAACGGCAAAATTTAGTTTTTCCCTTCCAAAAAAAACTTCTGGGGTTAGATCGCATTCCACCCTTCCACCCACTCCCATTCATAAACTCTTACAAACTCACTCACTTCACTACTCATCATCATTAAATACGTACGTACTACAACCTAGAGTATATATATTATGTACACATAAAAGGGAACTTTTCGCTCATGAATTCATGATCCTACATGCTCTCTTCAAAATGAGGATAATATTACAGCCATGGCACTAACATCACTTGCGATAGAGACTACAGTCTAGGGCTTGTGGTGATGTAATGTAGCATAATGTAATCTCAATTCTTAGTGTATTCGAACATGCAAACGTGAAATTTTAAAAGGAAGCTGAAGAATTGGGAAGCAGAAGCTTACCAACTAAACAATCTACTTAACTTTTTCCTTGTATTTCTTCAACTTTGTATTTGAACTTTTACAAATGTATACATCAATGAAATGCAGTACTTTTAGCATTTTTTTAAAGAGTGAGCCGATTCACTCAAAAAAGTAGAAAAGATGTTGTCTTGTTTATATTCAACAGGCATCATCATTAAAATATATTTTCCGTCTCGTGATAATCCCAACAAACCCTTTTCGTGAGGAGTGCTTCTAACGCAAATTTTTCTTTAGAATGATCGTTAAGCAGTGAAAAAACGCCTAAAAAATTTTGAACTTTGAAGGAAATTACATTGAGTTAGAGGAAGAGTAAAAGACGACGTGAGTAGTAATATAGTAAAAAAACTAGCGTTGGGGGAAACTGAGGAGATATGTAGGAACCGTTTAGTTCACGCATCGTATTCCCTCATCTGTCGTCATCATATAGTCTCATAATGGATAAATGAATTTTGAAAAAAATCATCATTTTACAATACGAACCAGTACTTTTAATACTTAAAAAATAGCAGATTGGCTTAAGTATTTTTTTAACGTAAGCACGAAAAACGGATGTAATATTGCAATACCTCGCTACATTTTTTAGCAGCCTTTTTGTGTGGGCTGGTTTTGTCTGTTAAGGGTAAAATCATAAGCTTGGAAAAGGCGAATAGATGAAGGGAGAGAGCCAGGCGTGCATGCCTGTACCGTACGTTTTATAAATACGTAGGTAATTATATATTCTTATTGTACCCCATCTGCAAACAGGCAATGCTTATGAAGAAAACCATATTTTTACCTGCAAGTCTGCAAAAGCTAAATTATGTATAAATTAAAATATTCCATTCTAAAGAAGAATGGGGTTTCAGTAGGATGATGATGACTTTTTCAGTCAAGATTTTTGTCTGTCTGTTCGTTTCACACTAATAGTGTATAATATTGGGATGTTATTGAATGACTGACTTTGTCGTTCTTGGGATGAATATTGTATGCTGTATAGCGTTCCCTTTAATTCACTTGCTTCATTTTGCTGTGGTATCCCCATCATAAAAAAATTAACCACGCATAAGCAAGTTGAAGTAATGTATGGCGATGTAAGTGAAAAGAAAAAATATGTAGAACGAAGCTTTTCGCTCGGCATGCATGGCATCACAGTATCATATAAGCTGAACAGGGTAGGAAAAGATGATGATGGTGAACATACTTTTACTATTCAGTTTAGTTGCTTGCCTGCCACTTTCAAAAAAGCAAGTCAAAGTCATATCCTCGTCGTCATCATCCCTATAATCATCATCAGCAGCCGCAGCCCCACATCGTGTCAGCCATGCAGCGTTTTAAGCTAATAGGCCAGCGCCTTCTTTTCCTCCTATTGGGTTTTATTATTGGCAGCAGCAGCAACTGATCAGACATTATTAACAAAAGTATCGCACCGTGCCTTAATTTGCAATTTGGTGAGTATCTTAAGGAGTAAATCAGAAAAAAGTTTTTTTTTTGGAAAACGGTCTCATCATCTCTGCTGTATGTGCCGGTCAAAGCTGTCATTTAAGTATTACGAACAAGCATAACTTGGAAGGAAAGGTGTGGTGTAATTGTTGGAAAAGGGAAGGCTTTCTCTTGGAACAAGGCATATGGAAGGATTCAAAGATATTCGTCTGGATAGCTTTAAATCAAGGTAGTTTAAAGCAAAATTTAACATTAATAATCATAATACATAATACGTACGTGTTCCAACGAAAAAGAATATTGTCAAAACGAAACAGAATACAGTATGTAATGTTGAAAAGGGTATGACATCATCACATCTAAAAAAGACAACTATGTATTTGTCTGAATCACTGCGATGTTATAAGCCTGCTAAGGTTTATTTGATTTGGCAGATAGTATAATGAAATCTTATGACGTCCTTTTTACAACTTCCTTTGAATATTTCACAACCTTGTGATACCGTGTGCAGGCTTTCTTTTGAATAAAATTCCAAACTTTCTAACAGTTTATGTTTGTTTTACATAGATACACACGTAGGCGGTTCCTGGAAGCAACGTTTACATATTCAGTGAGCTACATCCCACACTTCCATTTTAGTTTTTTGTATGGCCTATGTACCTAGTGACTTGGGAATCGAAGGACATTTTTGGTAACTCATGGACATGCTTCGTCAAATTGCCCAGAAGAAGAGGAAGCTGTGTAACGATTTATCATTTATGGACGGTTTGCTCCGGCGCTTGTAACTGCATCTACTCTGGAAAAGCCTCTGAGAGCAAAAGGAGGCATGGAGACAAGCTTTGTCTTTACCTCGCCTTTTTGAGAACAACCATGGACAGATGGTGCAAAAGCAGTTCATTCGCGTAAAAATTAAGGTATGTACAAAAAGCTTCCTCCCTAAAACTTGTTCTTATCTTTCTAAAAATATCAAGTACTTTTAAGTAGAAGCGGATGTAAGTCAGTCACTTAACTCTGGATTTTTCCCAAAATGTGGCGTAGTTTGTACAGGCTTTTTCTCAGCATATTTTTCTGATAAAACTTGCAAGAACCCAAGTAAAACGTGGCAAATAAGCTCTTGTTTTGTAAAAGATAAGATTCCAAAACTCAGTTGGGCTTCATAAACTGCATAATCTTGATTAGCATAAAATACCTTTCGTGGATTGTGTATATGCATGCTCGAGAAATTTCAAGTTTACAATATTTTTTTTTTTTGCTTTTATTTAATTTTCATATTTTTGTTCTCATGAAAAAACGACAAATCCCCCAGAATGCAAAAAATATATATAAGTTGGTAAAAAAAATATACACGTATGCTACAGGGACTCTTAACTGAGCGGGATGGATATGGACGGTTGCGCACAGTGATTGTAATGCATGCATCGCATGCAACTTGAAACACACACAGCTCACTCTGTGTATATTAAAAATAAAGAAGTGTGTGCCGTATTAAGACCATATCCTGTATCATTACTCGTATATTGTAAGATTTAAATATGCAAAGCTTCAAGGGATGATGGTGAAAATAGCTTTGTTAATTTTCAAGGAAAAATCTGTCATGCAATGATAATGAATTAATGTGGCTATTTAGATCGTCAGGGAAAATCATGCGAAAAGTAATATATATTTCATACAGCAACATTTTAAAATTAGAATATGGCATGCGATGCAATAGTAATCTATTTTATTTATTGAAATAGACAGTTTTGGAAATTATGTTTGGTTAGTAATAAGCTTTATATGATTCCAAGTTGCTTTCTCTTTGTCTCATAAGTTATCCTTTATCTTTCTAATGAGCCCTGCACTGCAACATGTAGTATGTAAGTAATTTCAGCATTATTTTTATTAAATCTGCAGATGTGAGGTTGATGATTCCGATGTGGGGGAGTGTTTTTGGTCCCCCAGTTGTTGCTGGTACAGAAAATATCGTTTCTTTTAATACAATGCACAGTTTGCATAATATGACGTGGATCTAGCGCTTACGCTTTGAGCATTCGGTTTGCTAACGCTAAAGCACTAAGCCATAAAAAGCAACAGGCATCTTTAGTGTGTAGCAGGGAAGTAAGGCTATATACCAAAATGAATGTACGAGCAGGGGAAAAAATTATTGCATTGCATTTTCTCGCTGCTCGCTGACGCTAATCATCATTGCAGACGAAGAAAAAAAGCGAAGCTCTAGAAGAGGATATTCACCTACGCGTGCAAGCAAGCAAAAGCAAACCATCCATCCATTCTTCTCGTCTTGCCCTTTCATTAAAAATATGTAGTCGTAAGAAATATGCTACGCTCTTTCTGCTAAGTTTGTTGCATAGAAAAGAATGGATCTGTTTTTTACTCCGCTACATTCTCAATTTTCAGACTTGGAGTAAAATTCAAATGATCGTGTATGCAAGCATGTACGTGTAAGCATCTTTCAAGTCCCATTGACATACCCAAAGTTTCAAGAATAAAGAAGTAGTGAATATTGGTTGAAAGTAGCTTTAAAGGCTAGGACAAGTACAATGAGATCATTTTTTTGCTGGTTCATACAAAAAAATGCTTTAAAGGTATGTACAAGTGTATATGTAATGTTGCATCGTGTAGTATCTTTGGTTTTACTTGAATGTTGTTGTCGTGTACGGTGAACGAATGTATGAAACGAACTCTCAAGAAATACTTTTTTTTTCTTAAGATATGGACAGAAAAAATACGTGAATAAAAACTTGTCAGCCACCATTATCGCCACCAAAACCAATTTTTTTTAGTATTTTAGTAGTACAACTCCAACAAGAATTTATCGTGAACGTGTACTAGTCCTTTTCTTTTCTTGTCCGTCTGTCATTCCTTTTTCCGCTCATTTGATGCAATAAAAAGCAATATTGTACTGGGATGTAACAGCCTTTAGAAATGGTAGTAAAATAGTAATAATTCCAAAAACGTGTAACTCTTTTAAAGAAAGGAGAGTGGGAGGGGGTTGAGGGTGAATTACATTTTTGCTAAGGGGTTGATCCATTTAAAACGACTTTTTTATCAGAAAAGACTTTGATTTTGCTTTAAAGTTTTTTCATTGTGTTGGTGTACACTTTTACATACATTTTAATTGTTGGCATAATATATTTTTAAAATATATTGAGAGCGGGTTGATATTTTGGGTACACCACCGTACCAGACGTATAAACATAAAATATCAGGTGCATAAATATCAAGCAGTCTGAAGTCTCGGTGAGTTTAATGTGATTTTAAAATTATTTCTTTAATATACACACGCTTCGATATTTTGTATCGAGTTGCATTGACAACGCTATAGTACTCATGTGCCTACAGACTCTTGAATAAAGCCTACTCTTTCCACCTCGCTCAAGTGAGTCTATGTTGCTGTCTAGCATTTTTTAAAAAATATAAGGCAAACATTCTATCGAGATTGAGAGGAAAGGCAGAAAAATTATTTAAATTTGAAGTTGCACTCTTTCGCAGACATCGAGACAGACAGAAGACTATATACTTATGTTGCCGCATACCTATCCTTTATGCCCTAAAGCCAAACAAGCATCTGAGAAAAAGCTTTTATATTCTCATTTTCTTTTAGCAAAACTCCTTTTCTTTATTGCATGGTGCACACATAGGTAGCTGTAGATGTAACATGAAAATATTTGCTTTTTACCTATAGCCGTAAGAAAAAAGGATTCTGTGTGTAGTAATGTGTACACGTCGGTAACGTGAGAGAGAGAGAGAGACGGGGCCGTTGTCCTCTAAAATGCTATCTCTATGTCGACTGGTGGAGATGAGTGAGAAGAACGGAGGAAGACCAAAACGAAAGGATCTGCATTTCTGCATGCCACCACCATTCGTTTTACGAGTGAGCGTAGAAAATATATACGCTTTTACTATGCTCATTTATTTTTTTCCTCCCATTTTCAAATATATTTTAATATATTTTCAGCTACGCATTATATGTGAGTGTTATTTTATCGTTTGGAATTCGAGATGTTAATACGCGGTGGTATCTTTATATAAAGTTAATAGGCAAAAGTCTCGTTATTTCTTATGGTATTATGTACAGGCAAGGGAAAAAATTAAAGCGCTTTACGTTAGTCATATTGTAGTTTCTTTCTCTCTCAGGCTAGTCATGAAAATTTGCATCCTTCATTCGCCTGTTTTGCATGCATGCGTGCATTAATCCTTCCGTTTTTTGTTGCGGTGCTGCTCAACTACTGATGATGATAGTGATGAGATGATCATGAAGGCATATAGGCTATATCATTTCTAATTATATAGAATTTCTCGCAAAGCGTCATCACAAACTATCTCAATGATAGATGTAATGTATGTTCTCGGTTGTTGCTGATTCGGGCTCGCCCCTCTCTCGCATCCTATTTTTTCCTTACTTGAGCTGTTGTTCCATTCTAAAACGCATAGTTGATTGAAGAAGTTACTGAATTTACTAGATTTGGTATATTGTATAGTTACCTTATGAAGAAGCCGTTCATGTTTATACACATTCGATAGATTGGAGGTGAATGAGTGAAAGGTTTCAATTAAATTTTTAATGGAGGATGAATCGCAAATAAAGGAGGAGGGAAATCACTACAGTGTGTATCCAAAAAAGCCATAGAATAGATTAGATGAATCACTTAAAATGATGAGATGTAATTTTTATGCTGTAAAGAAGCCAACGGGAACAGCCAGAGCACGCATAATATCTTGAAGGATGACCTGTTTGTATTTACAATACGAATTGTATGCATACATTATTTGACTCCCACCGTCCACATTCATACATTATGCGCACAGTGCGGTATTTTTATGTTCTTCTCTTCAACATTCATTGTTTCCCTTAATGAGTGGGATAACTGTCAGGATGTACATTACAGGCAGTTGGTGATAATAATGACGGCGCTGCGGTAGTTATGCCCACAGAAAGTATCTAGATTCACTCACTTCCTCTAATACTCTACTCATGTTTACCTCCTTCGCTTCTGCTCACGCTTTACAATCTTCCTTACACGTTCCCTGAAAAAGGGCTATAACAATGGGAGCCTCAGCGCAAAAAAAACTATAGAACAAAATTAAAGCGAGCATGAGCAAGATGTTTTTAAAACTTATATTTATCTTGAAAAACCATTTATTTTTATGCACCTAGGTTAATAACACCATTCTTAGAGCAATGAAAAAGGAATAAGCGGAGTGAATGCGATTATGCACGATTTTTATGTGAGCATTGTGCAAGATTACAATGAGCGAATGTTTTTTTTCTTTCGCTCTTTAATATTTATACTGCTCCGAAAGGGATAGAGAAGGGGGAAGACGAGAACAAAAAAGAAAACATAAACTGCCTTAGATACGCTCTCTCGGTAAAGCTACACTTGTTGCATTCGCACTGCATTTTTCATGAAGCACACGCAATGCAGGAATAGGAAAATACTGAAAAATTCTACAGGTAATCAATTTTAGTAACTTAAAGCTAGAGAAAATGGAATGCTCACTGATGATGACGGTAGTGTTGGTGGTGGTGGTGCACATGATAATCATCATAATCATAAAAATGTAAATACAATGTATAATGGGCTTAAGAACCAACGGTACTTGATTAATGTAAGTTAATACAAAGGCCGAGAAAGTATTTGGTGCTTTGAGGGTACTTCCAAACCTCCTTTAAAAAGTTCTAAGGGGTAAATCATTCACAAAAAATATTAGTATAGTAACCTTAAGCCGAAGCGGAAGTGACCGACAAGATGGAAGAAATACTTGAGTACTATTTAACTCATAAAAGAAGTTCCCGTAATTGTTAAGCCTAAATAAGATCATAAGTAGTATGGGCCCATTATAAAACGTTGTTTCATTTTGCACTTGAACTATTTCATTAGTACATGGGGTTCAATGTAAAAAGGACTTAAAGTTGTGAATTGAAGTTGCTTTTCACGATGATTATTATATCGTCTGTCCGTCACACTTGGGTAGCCAAAAAAAATCTCTAGCAAACGTCTACAGTTTCTTAAAGCCTAAAGAAATTGTTAATGTTGTACCTGTGGCAAAAATCTTATCTACACATTTTTTTTTCTCTGAGAAAAATGAAAAATATTAAAATAGCTGGTAACATAGAATGAAAATTTTGTTTTTAACTTTATAC
>JAANSQ010003411.1:0-10167 GCA_036850885.1 Lepidocyrtinus dapeste
TATTTAAAACGTCCTGCTTTTTGTCCTCAATCAATAAACGCCCCACAAAAGTCATAATCGACCAAAACTTTATTTCTCTTTCATTTATTTCCCTGGGGTGGTAGGCCAGTTTGTGCAGAGTTGTCAGGTGAAAAAAGCTACTGACACAGTTGGCAAGAGGAGAAGCTAGCATAGTTTCAAAAGGCATTGAGTCCTTTTCTTATGATGACTTTTCTTCGCCTATACAAACATTTCGCAGATAAACTGGTTCTTATGGTTCATAACAAAAATTCTAGAAAATTATTCCTAATCAAAAAATTCTAAACCCCCTAGATCATAACGTACCCTGTTCAGTGGATAACACTAGCAACTAGCAAGAATTTCTATTGAAATTGAAACGTTATCTAATAAACAAAATGTGTTGTTCATGAGCAAACGAGCAATTCACAATGATTGACAACGACGTCTAAAAAGCTTGATAAAAAAATTTATGCTAGTTTAATTATCCTATCTCTAGCTATTTTTTAAAATGTTGCATCGTCACGTATGAACTAATGAAAGGCTGATGATGATGATGAAACGAGTCTAGTCGCTTTGACTCAAAAGTATTTTTGATAGCATGATTTCATACTTCAACTCTATAATAGTTTTGCTAGCTTTCTTCGCTAGAAGATAGGAAGTTTGCAAGTGGTCCTATTTAGACACAACTCGTTTTAGGCACAATTCGAATTGATTGGAGTCTGAAGTGCACCTTAAAAATTTATACTAATCTAGCACATGTTTTAACACGCAGGTAGGGATAGAATTAACAAGTTTTCACAGGGGATTTAAAATTGTAGCCACTTTATAGTCTTTAATTTGGCAAAATTCTATAATAGTCTATTACTTAAGTGCCGGTAGGGGTGAAAATTTCGAATAAAAGGGAACGTGTTTTGCATTCAAAAGTGTCCCTTTCAGAGAAATATATAATTTGGAATGGATTATGATTCTTTTCCTCATTTTGGGATATTGGTAATTGATGGTATTCCGACTTGGTCTAATAAGGTTGGATTTCTAGTTTTTCTTTCAGTTTGCTTAGGATTGAAGACAATGCGAGGCTTTAGACGCCATAAAAAATGCGGTTTTAGGAACGCAACGAAAGCAGGTGAAAAATGAAAACAGAAAGGAAAATTTTATGAGGTAAGCAAAAAAATCGTAAGAAAAGGGTACTCGCAAATCAAAAGGATGTCCGAAGGTCCTATTTTATTTAGCCGGATGAATGCTAACTCAGGTATTATGAATCATAAAGCAATGCGTAAAATTTTCAATGATGATTTGAAACAGGTACCTAATTAACAAAAATATGCTGATTAGAATTTTACTTTCAATTTATGCTTCGGCTTTCCAACTTTTGAATAACATTAAATCTAAAAGAAAAATAATTGCACACTTCAAGTTACAAGTTAGGCCAAAATTATCATCTGCTTCTTATCGGCATCTTATTCAGATTCAGTCAAATTCCATCAGCATCGAAGATGCTTTTTAATTTTTCTAATTCATCTGAATAATTTGGGTGTAGCAGAATTTTTCAAAGTATTTGTGCCACATGCCTACTGGAATTTTTAAGCTAGTCTTTATTTTCACAAAATTTTTTAAACTGACAAAAATTGAGTTTTCATACCAGTCTAATCGAATTTACACCAACGCCCAATGCCATCACAGCCCATACCTAAAATTTAGATAATTACAGTAATAAGTGCATTGGTTTATCGTACAAGACCCCATTCAATTTTTTATTCTACTTTTTTCATTCAAGTTTCCTCGATCTGGTTCTTCCAATTCAATTTCATCTTCCTCCTCTAGCCTAATCTCTAGTATTTTGTTTACTTTGTTGTTTCATTATTGGGTGACAAGGACTCAAGGAATAGTGCATAAATGCATTGGATAAAGAAGACTCTTCTGCGCTCATTTCACAACACTTTAATGACGACCAGCCGTCAAGCCAGATTTAGAAACTAGTTGCGTATGTTTTCAAACAAAATATAATAAGTACGCACTTTAACAAAAGAAACATCTACTTTGACCATATTATGGTTGTTTGTTGTCATTTTGAGTTTTCAAAATCTAGATTTTTTTCATGTAATTGAGTACCCCGTAGAGTGCGATACTATTTCGTTTTTCGGCACTGGTTTATTTGCCTCAAGTATTCTGTCGTAATTCATGCAAAATTACATGCAAGATGAAAAGACTAGAATATTCTTGGCACTGTCCCCACTGCCCTTTTCAGATCGATTCATACAAAAACCACGAAAAATATATAAATTAAAAGAGTTTGCCCATCTATACCGAGAACATGGATCGTATCAGTTTTTTTTCTCTATATTCTTGACCACCGCAATATAACATGAAAGTATGTATTGATACGGGTTTTGATAGAATATACGGAGGAGGAAACTCGTTTCAAAAGTACCAAGTAACCTGAAAATCCGCCCCTTTATCCATATAGTCGAAGTGAACCTCTTGATACAATGTACACTCAAGTAAAATATTTGTAATTGGTGTATCGCAAACTGTTCAGTGTTTTTTGCTTTTAGGGTTAGGCAAAGACAATCAAGGTTAAGGAGATGGAAGATATTGCCTTTTATGAGTTGAGAGATCAGAACAGCAAGATTTATGGTTAAAGGAGATGGAAGATATTGCCTTTTATGAGTTGAGAGATCAGAACAGCAAGATTTATGGTTCTGTGCGGAACTGAGAAATGGCTTGAGTAAAAAAAATGATTTAAATTTCAATTCGATACAACTTACAATCATATACATACTTTACCTATTAGATTTGCCTATAATTTTGTCTATAGCGTAAGCGTAACTTAAGATAATATGAAGATAATTTTGTGTCATGCAAAATATGTGGTTAGAGTAGGATAATAAGGTTAAATGTAGATTTGTAGAGTATAAATTTGCTCTAGATTCAAAATTTCAACAGAGATCCCAGATCCGTTAGAGAAATGTTGGCATTCTAGATATTCTAGACGATTTTAATTTGCGTAGTTTATTGATAGCCTTGAGCAAGGCATTAGAGTTTCTAGAAAACTTGAAATATGCTAGGAATTGATACATTTTTTAGCTAGAAAATTCATATGTGCAGTTAAGTTTGCTAGAAAAGTTGCTTTGATATAATAAATTCTTGAATTTTCAATTTGCAGTTTACATTTTTCTGTTACAGAAAATTATAAAATTGCATTTTATACGCTAATTATATAAGTAGACCAAAATTAAATCATAGGAGCTTATCTAAATGATAAAATTTAACTAATATGTGCAGTTAAGTTTGCTAGAAAAGTTGCTTTGAAATAATAAATTCTTGAATTTTCAATTTGCAGTTTACATTTTTCTGTAACAGAAAATTATTCAATTGCATTTTGTATGCTAATTATATAATAATATAGACCAAAATTAAATCATAGGAGCTTATCTAAATGATAAAACTTAACTACAGGAATAAAAAAGCAAAAGTAACTTAATATGGGAAATAACGAGACCCCACATGCTTTTACTTTCGCACATTTCCCTTACCTATTTAAGAAATGTAGGGCCGTAAAAATAATTCTCATTTAGATGCATCTTCACCCAACAACACAAAGCCAAAAGAGGAGAATCATCATTACCAAAATGTAATACCTCGTGGAGTCCCGTTTCTATATCGTTTTATTTACGACCTCATATAGACTTTGACCATGGCGTGCCTTTGCCTTGCGGTGATATATGGTTGGAGAAAGTTCTGTTTTGCGAAAAACGATCCATCAGTCTGTAACTACAACTGAAAAAGGAGACCGTATCATATGACGTGATTGACTTACATGCAATCCCTCCTCGCCATTTAAGGTTTATCGTGTCATGTTTTCGTTACAATTCCACTTTCAATAACCGCCGTTGCCAACTCCCACCGCAAAATTATTATTTTCGGCAAATTTTTTCCTCTTAGTTTTGACGTTTTGCTTTCAATTTTAAAATACTAATGGAACTAACATAAAAAAGGACAAGTTTTAAATGTAAATTGTTTCAAGCTATTTAGATTATTTTAGTGTCACGCATACTTTCATTGCGTGCACCTGTCTCCTCCTCAGACAATCTGCTTTCAAAAGTAACATGTTTTGTCTGTACATCCTCAAACCAAATCAGTTCAATTTCATTTGATTTTATTATAATCACCTTTGTAATAAGATAAATCACCCAACAAATGCAATCGACCAACTCCAATTAATTTTGTATTCAATTATAATTTTTTCTCAAATTCCATCATGTACTTAATAAAATATCATACAAGTCAGTCCTTTCTCTCCACTTTCTTTTTATTTTTCCCAGAACATAAATTGAAATAGGAATTTTATGCAAAGTGTATTCATAATAATTTGTTGGGTATGCGCCCCCTACAACATTTTTTGAAAAGTTCACTTTTCAATTTCAGTCAAGTTCAGTTCAATCTTTTCATTCATTTTTCATTTACCTGTCCTGTTCGCAAAACTTATCTGGGTCTCATTTTTTATTGTTATGAGCCTATCCCTTCCTTCTTTCCATTTGCCTTGCTCTGCTTCAGCCATTTTGATCACCGCATAATGAATTCCTTTTTGAAAGATGGTCTAGCGCAGTATTATAAATCCATCGAAATAAATGAGCGTTTGCAGTTCACATTGCCATAAATCGTTCAAAGGCTCTTTGGTTTTTGACCAAGTATTTTTCAAAATCAGATAATGATGATGACATGGACATGACCCAACAAGGTCAAGTCAAAACAAGCCGCAGTTCACCTGTGCTCCTCGAAATCACCATTTTACGACCTTACTCTAATCTTCTGCATGAGTATAAGATCTCTCGTTGATTTCAATCTCATTTCTTTCTGAACCGGATCATGCTTTGGAGAAGCGAATGCATTGGCATTTGGGAGGATGCAAAGCCACACTTGTACAGGTGAACGATGAACTGCGGGAGTAAATTAGGCGTTATGTACTTGAAATGCATAAGGCAAAGATAATTTATCCCGCACCTTCATGAAAATTCCTTTTTATCACTCTTCAATATCATAAAGCACACGATAGCCATACTTTCAGGCATCCCTTAACGCCAAACCAAAAGGAAATCGAAATTCAGGCCCTGAGGAGGATTTAATGCAATTCAAAAACTGGTCCAAATCCACATTTTTTAATAAACATCTTTTTAAAGATTTAGTCTTGGGGCATGATACTTTAATCATCGTTATGATCACTTTTCTTTCTATACTTTGCCCACGACAATACTATCAAAACTCAAAAGCCCTACTTTTTTTTTACTGAAAAGCATTCAAGGAATTCCATCATTCAACGTGCATTTCCTTTCTCGTATCGCTTATTTGCACAAAAGTCACATAAGTTTTGGTCAAAAAATGTAATAATGTCTACTAAATCAATGTCAAGTTCACTGCTTGTAAGCGAGGTAATAAGGAAATTTTATGCAAAATAAACTCTAGTTTAGTGCCGTACCTTCTCCGGTTTAGAGGGTTTATAATTTTGTCATTGTAACGTGCTTTGAAAAACAATGGAGCAACAAATAACTATGCGGGATTATCAAGTCACATTCAGATAACATCCTCCTTCACGAGTAAAAAGTGTAGGAATATTGTTTACGTTATCGTTGTAATGCAACCAAAGTGTGATAAAAAAGAAGGTAATTTCGGACAAAGAAATAGTCAATAGTAAGAAATAGTCAGAAAGGAAAGGATTTTCCAAGAGCACATCAAATCAGAGAAAAGGAATGTATGTCGCCGACCTAGATTAAGACTTTTTATGAGACTTTATTCATGCAGTGCCACCACGCTGACATGACAAAATGGTTCCGATTTCGTTTC
The DNA here is from genome assembly GCA_036850885.1 of Lepidocyrtinus dapeste. Classification (NCBI taxonomy): domain Eukaryota; kingdom Metazoa; phylum Arthropoda; class Collembola; order Entomobryomorpha; family Entomobryidae; genus Lepidocyrtinus; species Lepidocyrtinus dapeste. The sequence continues at coordinate 5,839 of JAANSQ010003411.1, forward strand.
GTGACTCTTGGCAAATGAAAGACCTTTGACTCTTTTATTCAAAACTCATACACTCCTCAACTCCATTTAGGAATTCAGAAGCAGGAAAAGTGATTCCTTTCTGGGTGTAAGGTGTAATCCGGCAGTGAAAAAAATGAGGAAAAAGTAAAACAAGCTTATTAATATTTACTCAAAAATCAAGTGCATTACGTACCAACAAGGATGTTGTGGCCTATGTCATCCTCATCTCATCAAGATGACATATAATAGGAGGAATCGGAACTGGTGAGCTCGCAATGAATAAAAAATGATGAGAATGTGTCATGTAGTTCGTGCAACTTCAAGCCTAAGCTTAAAAAGGCGACAAGCAAAAGTGTGTAATCATTACAAAGCGTACCAATGGATTCATTACTCTTCAAGGGACGTTTTTGGGCAAGGACGTAACAAAACAATGATACTTAGCAGGAAATTGGAAAAAAATTACTTGTTTTTCATCTTCAAACTTCACTCAAGCGTCCTACGTTAAACCCTGGTTTAAAACCAGTTTCGTAACAACAGGATAAAGGAGCAAAAGCCAACTATGGGGTTTTCGTTTGGTGCCATATGTATCTCTATAGTTATCTGAAACCTTAGTAATAATATGACGAATATGATGATCTACGTCTCCTCCGAATCTAGGTAAGTAAGCCTTTAAGCAAAAAAAACTTGCTTTTTCTTTCTCGTTCCACCACTCCAAACTCAAACAAAAACAATCTCAAAAACTCACCTTCTTTTTCATGATCATCAACGTGATCATCATAATGGAAAAAGTTGCAATAACACCTAACCAATTCGAATTGGATATACTCATATCCCCCCAATAACAATACACTTTCAAACGTATACACGTACACAAACATCATCATGATTCAATTCATTTTCTCTAATGGGAGCTATATCCATACCCATTTAAACTCAATACAATAAAATATAATATGAGAGACATTAACTGCTACTAGTTTGTCTCTCATTAAAAACATCTAAATAGGTATACTTAAAATTAACCAAGTTTCGATACATTCTTATTTTTAAAAATTTAACTAATAAAACAATGAGAGAGAGGAGAGAGGAGGGCAGGGAAGGAAAAAACTGCATTGATCCCTAGCATGGCTTTCGGCATTGACATTGTTTCTCTTTATGCACTTTTTTCTGAAGCTTAAGAATAACCAACGTACCCCCAAGAAAGTCAAAGGGTTGGTTGTGGTGAAGCCACAGTTCCCCTTGCACTTTATTTACCACCTTACCTGACCAATAAAATTTGCAAGAAAATGAAAAGCAAAATGTAGATTGTAGGACCCCTTTGACTCGTCCCGTCACATTTGAACAGGTTTTCTCCTTTCAGGTCTTTGTTGCAGTAAATCGAATAGGAAGTTGGCATTAAAACGCGTCTATATGGTTAATACTGATGGTATTGTCGGAGATATGATGATAATGTGATAGTGATGACTATATGGTAATTATTTAGTGGCACAACCAAATAATACATTTGCACTGAGAGAGTACTCTGTTGGAGTAGAAGCCGGTAAAGGATATGCAAAATATCTAGGCCTGAATCTATTTTCCCTTGTTTTCGCGTTCGAGATTGTCCCTTGCCAAAAAATTTCTGAGCCACTGATCTACTAGACCAGTAGTGAAGTTGTCAGTTTTGAATTGAAACTTGAATAAGGAGAAGACATTGTTGGCATTGTATGGAGTAGTTTAGGGGAGAGAAATGCACACGGACGTTTCTGATTAACTAATACGTGCCTCGAGAGGAGTGGGGAGCACAGTCTTTCCTCTGGCCTTGATGTGACGAGACCCTCGACAAAAATCGGTGGTCTTGTCGAACGAATTTAGTTTGAACTCGTGCTAATAGCAAAGAACAACAGTTTTGGTGCTCCTCGCTTAATTTTTTTTCTTTGCGATAATGAATTATTTTAAATTGGATAAAGTGATATGATTGATAAAAGCTAATAAGCTTAAAAGGTTTATTTGTTTAGTGAGTTTTAAAGAAAGTGCGATTATTTGGTTGAAAGCAAGAAAATGTGAAGATAAAAATTAAATAAAAGGATTTAGCGTTTTAAATTCAATAAAAAGATTGAAGGGGGAAAGTGATAAACAGTTTTTGTGGGATTCTTGTTTCTTTTGTGCCAAAAATGAGTCTTTTAAGGACTCTTCCGTTGTGTGTGGTGTGTGCGGTGATGATTCAGATTGCCCTAGGATCTGGATTAAGTCCAGAAGAGGAGCATCGTCTGGTGATGAAAGCGGATGCTAGTATTATTGATGAAAAATTGAAGGAAATGCCTTTCGGAGTCCTTATGGCTCCAGCCCCACTGGATGAGCATAGTTTACCAGTACCAACTATGGACCCTCCATTGCCAGAGACTCCTAAGCAATCAGTTCAAATTACTACTGCGGGAATAGGAGGAAACAAAGCAGCTTTGTCAGAAAGGATAAGGAATGCGATGAAGGTATGGAGGAACTTGTTTTTTGTATTTTTTTTACTGTAAATAACTAACCCCGCTTTTCATAGTATGGGCTTTAAAAACGCTTTGCTTTCTCTTTTTTACCTAAGACGATGAAGGAGCGCATGCGCACTCTTCAGAGCAGTCGTACTCGCCTTCCTAAGAAACCAGTGGAAGTACCAAAAGCTCCCAAGTTTCCACGTCCTTCAAGTCTAATCACTTCAAATCCCAGTGATCTCGAAGTGGCCATGAAACGTATTGAGATTATGGCCTCTCGCGCTGGCTTTAACATGTCGTCTATTCCTCGTCGCTCCCAGCTTCAGATTGTGTCTAGACTTGCTCCCAAGCTTCCAACTAAAATGGCTTCTGCTGTTCAAGAGGAGCTGGAGCAAATGTCTGGAAAACTATACCAATTCCTTCCAGAACCCGCTCGTGACCCTCTTATTGAGGATGATCAAAGTTTCCTTCAACATTTCATGGACCAGTTTGATCAACCCCATACTGAAAACGATGAATTCTTTAAGGAGGTGAATAGTCATGCACCCTCCCCAAATTCTCACCAAAAATTGAATAGTTTTGATGTCTCTCAAGTATCACTCACGGACGATCCCGCCAACGAAGGAATCAATATTGGAGAATCTGTAGCTTCGTCTGTTAACTCTGGAGGTGGAGGTTATCTTGAATCATCTTCCCCTAATGTTCACCTAATGCCACCAAAATTTGATGCTGGTGAAGGAGATGGTGCAAGTAACACTTACGCCACGTCCCAACTTTCTGACGAAGGGGTGCCAAATCCCTCTGCCCTAATCTCACAATACCCCACCCACCACGTTGAGGAGTCAGATCCTCTAATTACTCTTTCTAGTGAAGTGCAAGCTAAATCAATCAGTCCCACCAATGCCTCCAGGACCACAAAGTCATTTCAAGTTGGTTCAGTGAAAGCTTACGGAGCCCAGACCACTGCCAATCCCAACCCACACATAGATAACAAAACCCCACCCACCCGTGCACCACCAACAATTAAAACCTCTACAACTCCATCATATGCCTCTTTAGAAAGTATCATGGGCCCAACAGTGTCTGTGCCTCCGAAGCCAATAAGAGTAAGTGTTATCTCGAAGGACTCGATTTTAGTCAATGAGACCCAAGATGATGGCCTAGGCTCCATTAGAACTATCAAATATGTCCATGTAGAACCTCTCCAGTCAACAGTCTCTCCTCCAGAGATGATCTCTTCTTTTGACAAGTATCTTCCTTCAGAGTCAGTTGCGAAGGAAACACGTATTGCCCCCAAAGAAATCTCTGTGCATATCGATAGGGACTCAATCACTCACTCATTCACTCATTCATCACTCCCTGCTCCCAGACCATCCCAATTGGTACTCGACACCTATCACAAGCACGCCCCCGCAGAAGCACTTGTCTCAAGTGCAGAGCCACCTACAGAAGATTCTTATCCTTTAACTGATGAAGAGATTGCTGCAACAATGGCTGAACTGAAAAAATACGAAGCAGAAATGGCCGGACTCAGACAAGGAGAAAATTCTTTGGAAGTAGACTATCCATATAGACTCCTTACGCCACACCCACTGGAATATCCAGATCACCCTGATCACCCACAACCTTCAAGCTTAGAAGATGACTCTGATTTAGTAAGCCACCTTGATGAGCTCCTCGCAGAATTCCAGAGTAAGCCAACAACTGAGTCTAAGATCATGGCACCCAGTGGAGTTATGAGCGCCAGTGCATCCAACGCTAATATCCAACTCCAAGCAACGGTCGTACCATCTCCAGCCAGTCCTCCACTCGTTTTAGCGCCAGGACATAGAAGACCACATCCATTACTCAAGGTCGGTATATAATTGAG
>JAANSQ010003412.1:0-10166 GCA_036850885.1 Lepidocyrtinus dapeste
CTAGACAATTATATATATAGAAGATAGATAGATAGATTTATTTATTTATTTATTTTTTATTTGTTTTTTTATTGGGTTTTATTTATTTCTTATTGTTTTTTATTTATTTTTTATTGTTTTTTTTTTTATTAATATTTTATTGTTTTTATTTTATTTATTCATTTATTTCACAAAAAGCCATCAAAAGATAAACATTTTACTTTTTTCCTTTTCCTTGACACTGGTACTGGTGTCGTCGCACTTCCGATCTAAAAGCAAAATCTTTAATGCAACCTGGGCATTTCCATCGCCCGTTTTCCAATTCAACCGCAGTTGAAGTTCGGGGCCTACCTGCCCCCGGCCGTGTTCCTCCACGTCCCTTTTTCTTTTTTTCTTTCTCTTCTAACAATTTCTTCTCCGCATATTCAAATCTGGCCTTCTCTTCGACGACTTCATTCAGAGCGTCAGCCAACTGTCTGTCAGTTGGTTGGCCAGGTATCTCTTCTACCTTTTTTGCAAATGGCTGCAACACCTCAGCCGCTTCCATAACGAGAGCGAGCTCTCTTTCGTGCTCGTTTAGGACTCGAAAGTCGTAGCCAGGAATAGGAATGTTAGCTGCCATCTTGTATAAGGATTGTTTGAATTTAAAGTAATGTAGGTATATAATGTTGGACTTGCAAATGATAAATGGGAAATACATATATGCCTTAATAGATGGATCCTTGCCAATTAGTTATCGGTTACATGTATACTTGAATGTGATGTTCATATATCATGCAATGAATTTGAAGGATAGCCTAGTGACACTTGCAATAATATTTACGTATATTACAGAAAAATGTTTGTAATTCACCCCTGTTTAAAGCTTCTGAAAGCATTGCGTAGATTGCAGAAAAAATTTGTCATAACTGGTAAAGGTTTTGCNTAAAATGTAGGCTGCTGAGTTTGCCATAAAAATCGATTTGTACCTGTTTAAATGAATTTTTACAAATGGATATTTGAATGTTACTATGTTTTACGTTTTACTAGCCAAATTTACTATTGTTACATTACCAGAACACCACTGCCAAGTTTGTAATTCTTTCTTGTTAAAAGATTTGAAAGCATTACGTAGATTCCAGAAAAATGTTTGTAATTCAATCCTGTTAAAAGCTTCTTATTACCATTGTGCACTGAATTTAATAAATGTTAATTCAACACTTTCGTAACATCAATTTGATTAGTGCATTTATTTAAAACAAAATAGTCAACCATTCACAATATAGTTTGGTTAGTCACGCCTACATAAAGTTAATTTATAAACAAGCATACATTCACAGCTGCCGATGAAAGCAATAATTAATTATAACGCTAGCTTACTACACATGATATTATTATCCTCTTTACAATTCATAATAAATATAAGGGTGCTAAGCCAAGAAAAACCATTAAGTGCACCTTCATCTACCTTTTTACAAAATTGATTCTTTTCGTTTAGTACCGCTCCCCATAAATTCAAGGCAAACCCTCGTTATGACAAATATATAGATAAGTCAACGTTTTTAGTTTTTGATTTGCGTCATCCACCCAAAAATAGTTTTCTCTGTGGTCCTTCAACACCTGCTTAGTTTGCGACATCCACAAAGTCACTGGATACTTTTGACACAGCACGTGATCTTCGTATAAGTTTTTGATCGTTTGTTCCAAGTCGTATCCAAATTTTGCCAGGGAGAAAAACAATAGCGTACAATAAAAGCCCGAAACCTTGTCTACTTCAAGTTTAACGCGGAAGTCAGGCCAAAGTTCCTTCAAATATGGCACCACATCCCTCGCGAATAATTTTTTCAAAAAAAGTCCGCTCTCTGTGGTGGTGATCTAAAAACGATTAATAGTTTCAAATCCGTGTGTCAAGTTTGAATAAACAATATAACACTATGCGTTCCAACTTTTTTTTAAAAACTCACGTGACAATCCCTGAATATATTTAGCCAATCTTCATTCTCAAGTTTGAAGGGGTTTATGTTATACTGATTACAATGTCTCAAAAAGAATCGCCACTCGTCGTCACAAATTTTGCGTCTCTTTAAGTGAGCAACGTATCCATTCGGAAGATTAAATTTTCTATAAAAATCAATATGCATAAAATATCTACAACTCTTCTTATTAAAAACATTCATTTCAGGCTGACTTTTGGCTTTTGAAAACTTACAATTTGCGAGTAATCGAACAGTACGTCCTCTCTACCACTGCTTCAAAAGGTTCCACATGTCTAGACGGATAATTGGTTTTCAAGTAGTCGAGCAGCTCGGATAAACTAAGCTTTGAGAATATTCGACTCTGGTTAGCTTCTTCTGCAGTATCTGACAACAAAGACGACGCGAGTCCAGATTCCTGAGTCTTGTGCGTGATTGCTGGAAGCGAATCAGTAATTATGGAGCTTTTTGGCAAAGGTAGGTTGTTCACTGGTTCCTGTGTCGCCACCTTTGTCACTCGTACAGGACTGTCTCTAATCTTTTATACACGGAAAATTAACACAACAATATGATGAACTGACTTAATGAAAAAATCAGGCATAGGACTCATATTCTACTTACTCCAATTTGTTTTAATTGAAGGTTGCCCTCACACTTAAGAGCAATACTTTTCAGCCTTCGTCCAAGCTGTGGTGCAATGTCTTGCATGTGTTTGTTAAACTTCAACCTACTTATGTCAGATTTTAGTTGTTCAGAAGTCGTTTCCAAGAAATCATTTTGGGAAACCTTCCAGAAGGCATCGAACGTGCTCATGAGCGATATGAATTTCGCAAGCTGAATATTTTCATCTTTTTGGGCTCGGGATACTAGCAGCAGTGATGAATTAGCTCCCTTCTTGTCCTTTTTGCCACATTCTGACGTCTTTGGTACATGTTTGAAATCCGCATCATTCTGAATTTTCCTTCTTTTGGTTGCCTGAAGGTTAGTCCACTTCTTATTAATTTGGCGAGCGTTATACTTGTGCTTGAGCTTAAAACAATTAGAATTATAGGCGACTGTTAGCGTTAAAATTTTTGTGGTAACGACGACCATAAAATCTACCTTCGTTTCGTCCAAAATCTGTCCCCAATCAACAAATTGTCCCGGATTACGCTGCTTATACTTTGCAACTGCCAAGTTAATACAAGAAACTTCCTTTGGACAAAATAACGCCACTCCAGGCCGCTTCTTCTGTCTAGAGTGATCCATACCGATCACCAGAATATATTATTCTGCAACTGACACTGTTACCTAAAAAACTTTTCAGGAAAGCTTGACCTGTATTTTTCACTTCGCTTGTGCTCGCACCCTTCTTCCTCAAAGTCCAATCGGGTTATGAAACTTTAGACCGTGAATCACGTACCTATATCCAAAATTTTCCAGAATGAGCTAACTGTAATGCTCCAACGTACGATATTATTTTAAATTCACATTTTTGCTACTCCTAACTAGAAGATAAATGCTATTTATTATTTTAACATTGCTTATATTAAGCTTTTATTTTAAAGAATTTACCTCAGTTTCAAGGGTATAAGCAACTACCATGAGCAAGACAAAAAATTATATCTATAAAAAATTGAAATATGGATGCATATTGATGGCTTCGTTTTTTCGTGCTAACAGCCAAAGTCTAAGGAGTCTTGAAGGCTTGCAATTCTTTTATTACTCAAAATTAAACCTAGGAGGGTGGCTTACATTTTAAGTCCGATAATTACACAGTAATTCATGGGAAATAATTTGTTTAAATATGTGAGCTGAAGGGATCAATTTATACCAACAAATTTTACAGGGGAGTATTTCGCAGAAGCTTGTGTGTGATTCGATTTACTCTGGTTGTCACGTAGAAACGTGTGTAATTATATGCTAACTAATTTAAGCTAAGACCTACAACATACAAGCTATGAATGTTACACCAGTTACTACAGAAATGTTGAAATCCAGAGACTTGATAGATGCATGAAAGATTTATATGTACAACGGCTTTGTTTTTCACATGGCTTTGTTTCTATCCTCAAAAGTTTGCAAGACTCCTTATGCGTACATTATGATTCCGATGCCATCAAACAATATGCAAATGTCAGTTCAGGGCAAAATATTGATAAAGCCACAATGCAACAACATCCACAATTTTAAGTTCTGCAAGGTTAATTTATTGCAATCTCTCATGTCAATTTTTTTATTTTGTACCAAAAAATGCAAGTAATTGCAAATCCATAATGTAGCATAATGATAAAATTATATGCTATACAAACAATATAAGGAATAACAACAAACAATATGCTTAACTTAATTCACCTACTCCTTAACCATACAACCTAATCATATGTATCAGCCATTTTTGATACAATACATCAAACACGTGTTTCATGGTCACACTTTCACCTTCTTGCAATGTTTCTTCGGCTTGAAGCAAAACGAATTCCACAGTAGATGGCTCCACACCTTGAAGGCAAAAAAACACCATCTCATAGGCCTTTCTTAATTTTTCTTTTTCCAGGTTGCTCATATATTTGTATGAAAGATTTGGGCAAGTGTAAAGCGGTAAAACTGCTTTGATTGTATCCACAGTGACCCCGGGAACTAAAAGTACATATATTCGTTCCTCATACAGTGTCTTCTCAAGGCGTTTTCCTGTATTATTTTGCAAAATATTGCAATCGTCTTCATTCATTACCCTTTTAAGCGTGCAAACCAAAGTTTGCAAAGTACAGTCTCTGATACTGTAGGCATTTTCAAATAGAAATCGCACCACCTCCAAGCACGTTTGCACATTTAGTCCAACTTGTGGGTCTCTTAACTGCATCCAGGGTCCGCCTGCCAATTTGCTTCGTACGTTTTCCAAAATTTTGAGGCCGTTCTTGTTCCTCAAAGAATACAAAGTCATGCTCATGTGAAGTATAACCTCGACCAAAATCTTTTCCATGCATTCAAATGCCATTGCTTTTTCCACGGTGTTAGAAGCACTTTTTTTGAATAAATTTAGAGCCCAAACTGCTAATTTTGTGCTTTCAGTCACGCCGTCAATGCCCTGAGGCGGAACAATCTCTGAAAGCTCAAACAATGCAAGGCGGGCCAAGCAGTAGGTTATATCCCCAACAAATTCCAACGACTCCACTTCTAGCTGTTCTTCTATATTTGGCTTTGATTTAATCACACCTTTACAAAATTCTAAGCCATCAAAGTGGATATCACATTCCAAGAATGTAGACGACTTGAGATCCAATTTAGATTTTAGCAGTATGTAGAACTGTTTGCATCTTGTTTCACATGCCGGGCGGATGAATCCTTTTCCTCCCTTTAACGATCCATAAATGTACCAGCATAGCAGCATTTCACAACATGCGGCCAGACCGAGCGTTTCTGAAACATAAAATCTTTATGAAATGTACCCGCATTAAATGCTGATAATTTATGTAAATGTATAACTTACCCAAGTCAGGTATGTATGACAAGTTGCTCCCTCGTTTTTCTGAGCAGTCATTTATAATCTTTTTCAACGTCTGAACCAAAAGCTTCCCGGTACGTAAATTTTGTGCTGAAAAATCTTGAAAATCAAGAGATTCCATAACTCTTTGTTGAGAATCCTGAGAATTTACTGCTACTTGCCCGTACATTGTGTTAAACTTTGCTTTACATACTTCCAGTACACTTCTGGTCGGTGATTGAACGCAAAAAGCCACTTCAAGTCTTGCACTAACTTTCTTCTTACTTGTTCTCATGGTGATATTCCGGCCTACTAAATCCAGCTGTTTAGTAAGAGTTGCAAGGTCTGATGCTGGAGGAATGCCATGTAAATCTGACCGCGTTAGTAACTCAAGGGCACACGCTTCTTTAAACGGAGTCGGGTTTTCGCGATGAATCTCTTTACAAATTTCAGTGTATGCCTTAGTTCTTAAAGGTTTTGGCGCACTTGCAATTGAGTTGGTCGAATCCGTCTCTGAGGATTTCCCTTGTAGCATATATTTGTGATGTACATACGTGAAATTACCGCAACCCCGTCCAATAAAAGCTGGTACATAGACCTTTGATTTGCTGCTATCAAAATTTTCTACTATGCGATCAAGACCAGATTTTTTCCAAAGAATTACTTTCCCTGGGCTTGAAAAATCGGCTGCTATGTGGACAATGACCTCCTGCAGACAGTCTAGACGATAATAAGCAAACGCATCCCTCGCTAGATTAATGCTCTGGTTTTGACCAAAACCTTCCAGCATCAGAAACACTGACACTTTGGGTTGTGACTGATCACTGCCGTCTTCGTCCTCAGTTAATTCACCTTCGGGATGATCAATATTAAGCAGATGCTCCATGTGCTGAATCAAGTGTTGGCCGAACTGAGCCATGTCTTCCGCGTAGATAAACAAAAGGTTTCGTGATGACTTGTAATTTTTGCTTACAATTTCGCTGTATTTGTTGCACTTTGCGCTCCAGTGTGAGCCGGTGTCTGTTGCATACAAATTTGAAATGCTAAAATCGACAGCCGTCAAAAATGATGTGCGGACTGAAGACCACGTTAACTCATCCAAGCTAGATGCGCATAGCAATGACACTGACGTGGGTCCCATTTTGGTCAATTTTAATCGGGTGAAAACCTTTTTAGACTTTAAATTTTTCATTCCACGAAAATCTTGGTTGACAACACTTTCTAGAACGACACTTTTGGGCAAGTACAGCTGCTCCCGGGAGAGCAAGTACGTTAAAGTCTTTCGTGATTCCCAGAAAACCGTCCAACAGTATTTTGCGTTCAAATAACACTGCCATCATGAATTCGTACTAATATCTTTTTTAACACTTCTCAACAAACTTTAGCGCAGTGTTTTTTCTCTTCTTCATTAATCGCAACCTTTCTCCTCAAAGGTCTATCGAGCAATGAGCCGGAACATTTTGTAACACCCTTATTATATCTAAAAATTATCCAATTCCTAACTCAGCGTCGCGTGATCTGCGAAACCTTGCCAACGTGTTTGAACCGCAATTTAAATTCCAAACATTATATACTGTATTCAAAATACTACTTATGACCATAAATCGAGTAGTATGTTCATGCCTAATGTTAACGTTATTATATTGTATACAACATTGCCTTTCACAATGCTATTAAGTCATTGCGCCTTTTCATGATGCAAATCTATTTATATAGAAGAATAAGAATATTATACTTATGGTATATTGATAGGAAGGGTATAGAATATTCATATTGCGTGCATTTAGTTGATTAAAAGAACAATAAATACTGGTGTATGCTGTTGTACACTGATTGAATACGGTATGTCTATTACATTTAACGCATCGTTTGAATGCATTGACTTCTAACTAGCCTTCAAAAAAGGAAAAAATTCAGATTTCTTAACGTATGACGGCATTATTTATATTGAAATTACCTATTATTCTAACCACATGATAGTCGCTTATCGATTATTGAAAATTTTAGGACTGATGAATCCAGCAGCAAAAAGCTTTGGCGTACCATACATTTTGTGGCTCTTGACGACTTGTTCTCCACGTAAACCAAGATGAATGAATTAAAATGTAGACACAATTTATGAAACAGATGATAGGTTGGCTCAAATGACAACAAGAAATTGCCTAAATTTAAGGACACCCCGCAGACCCGATCTTGTGAATGATATTTTGTGAAGTAATTTATAAGCCACTAATCCAATATCCACCTTCTTCAGCGTAAAACCCTGTTCCAATCCAAATACTTGTGTGTTATTCTACATGACAATTTTTGGGTTGACCAGAAGTACGTAGCTCAGTTTTTTACTCAAATAATTGCGCAGAAAGTTTAGTGTAATTAAATGTGCAAAATTTTGGGTTGTTTTCTGGTGTGTAACTAGCATTTTTACTCAGTTAATTACACACAAGTTACTGCGTAATTATCTGAGTAAAAATGTAAGCTACAGGTTTGCCAACAAAATTTTACTCTGATTATTACACAGAAACTTGTGTGTAATTATTTGAGTAAACACGTAAGGTTGAAGTGTTCAAGTAAAGCCTACAAATTTCACTGTAATTAGTACGCAGAAACTTTTAAAGTTAATTATGTGTGTAAAAATGGGAAATTATTTTTGCAAATGCTGAGGGTATTACTGTGAAACGACATTTAAGCCAATATGTTTATGATTTTGGTGCATTCAATAGAAACCAGCAGTTTGTCCCTTAAATCCATGGAAATGGTTTGAAAATGTATTATGCAATATGATTTTAAATTAAAATATCCGGGTTAAAATAAATGAAAGATGAAATACAAAATATGATTATAGCGTAAAATTATCAAAGGTTTTAATTCATCAAAACAATTTACGCACTCGTGTTAGCAAAAAACTTTATAAAACGTTCATTATAATAAAAACAATTCATATTTATGGCTAACGAAATCCACAAATTTCATTATTAGTAGGAACTTAAAAATACTAGATAATGGGACAAGATAAACTAGAAATTCAACACATCATTACAACTACATTACTGCTTCTCCTCGTCACTGGCAGACATGCCTCCTTCATTATCTGGATCTCGATCATCGTCATTTTCGCTGTCAGAATCCTCCACCGTACTGCGCTGACCATCTTGGTCATCGAAATCGACACCATCATCGTCACTGATGTCATCAGCATTCTTTTCCTCTTCAGACTCATCATCCTTGTCATCATTTTCATCTTCTTCGGTGTCGGATTGATTCTCAGAGTCATTTTCAGAGTCACGAGCTTGAACTTGATGCACGATTTCTACATCGGGTTCTTCTTGGGCACCAGTCCCTTCGTCTTCAATTAAACTTACGCTTATTGATTGGCTTGCAGCTTGGGGATTTGTCAGGACGTTTTTGGGAGAGGCATACTTTTGCGTAGGATTGATAACCTGCATCGGCTGGGTTGGCTTGCGTACCGTCGGATCTGTTAAAGCATGACGCTGCGACTGCTTCTGGGGGGGAGTCTTCAACTCAGGCGGGGTCAAAACCTTTGGCCTTGAAACCATCTTAACATTCATGGGCTTATTACCCGCACTAGGAGCTTGTGGGGACATAAAAATGGCATGTGAAGTGGACGGTTTAGGTGTGACTGGTGTAGCAGTTGACTCGGGCTGCGACTTGGTAAACCTGCCTTGTTTCCCGGAAGCGTGACCAGTAGTAGCCATAGCAAGCTTCTTCGTAACAGGTTGAGATGAGACAGGTGGGGATTGGGCTGCCTTTCTTTTCGAAGTTGTTGGGGTTGCTGCCAAAGATGTGGTCTGAACTGACTGACTTGGTGACATCCTTTCTAGAGTTGCACCTGCGGTTGTGCTGCCTTTCATTTCTGAAATTTAAAATATAGCTTAGATTAAGGTCTGTAATTGATCTAAGGTTGCAACTGCATTTGGCTTTTGACTTTGCAATAACATTTGTTTTGAATTATTCACTCACCGTCTAAAGTCATCATCACCTCATCCTTGTTAAGGCTCCCAGACATGTAACCTTTGAAGGTCTTTACGACATCAAGCAATTTCTCGTCTGCTTTTTCCCCAAAAATTTCCAGCATCTCCTGACACGCCCTCTCTCGACTAACTGCTAGCGATTGTGCTTGCTTAAGCTCGGTAATCTTTTGGTTACACTTCGTTAGTTCAGCCAAATCATTTCGCAAGTGTTTTTCAAGCTTTTTGACCGAGGATTCAAGGTCAGCTGATCTACGCTTTTCCTCCTGGATTTCGCAGTTGATGGAATGCGAACTCTTCAGATGACTGGGTTCGGAAGCTTCAAGCCACATTCATTAATCAATATAAATCAATCCCAAGCTCCAAAAAATTCAATTATTCACTAATTTGTTTCTTAACTAACCTGCTTGAGTCGCTACTTCGGACTTAAGGAAGGTGGTGGAAATCACACCCTTTCCAACCAGAGTTGTTCGAAGGTTGCGTGGAAGCATAAATAGCTTCTCGGACATTAGCGTCCTAATCGCTTCGTCTGCCTCCATCAAGCGCCTCAACTCTTCAGCTGCTTGAAGTCCAAATATACTAATGTAGTCCTCTCTACGAAAATGGCTCACACGATAAGCTGTAACAAAGCAAGGTTATTCAATAGATATTCAATATTCAATATTCAATAGATAGTCAAGTAAATTAACTCATAAGAAACCAAAACGCTCACCGTACAGCTTTGCTACCAAGAGCCTACTTATTTTAGCGCTGGATGGGGTAGAGAAGAGTAACTCGATTCTTCTT
>JAANSQ010003413.1:0-10163 GCA_036850885.1 Lepidocyrtinus dapeste
CCCCATCTGAAAAGTGTAAAAATCTGCAGTTGTAGATTGTGGATGAACATGATCACTCAGCGCAAATTACGCACGTATTAGGCCAAAACAAAGAGTTGAGATAATAGCCATTCTTAGTGAGTAATAAAAACGTTTTCCTGTGGGGGCTCTACTACGAAATTTACTTGACGATATTTTTTGCAAAATTTGTGGAACTTAGAAATAAAAGCTACTATAATGAGCCACAAAGACAATATTGATCGCTGACAAACATCTTTCGCGAGTAGTTGGGGTGTTAAGTCAAGTGTCTTTGGAAATTCTCTCATATATCATAAAGAGTTTGTTTGTTTCCTATTCTTCATCTTCATGTAATTAAAATATAGTTATCTCTAGGTCTTTTTACCACAAATACAAATGATGACATTGTCTAGCTCTTATTAGCCGAAGGGTACTGTGTCATATAATCAGACCGGATTTTCGAGTCGAGCTAATAGGTATTTGATTAGCGAAGCCACTTCCTTTGATTACGATATGGATATACTATATCTGAACTATAATTGACGCAAAGTTTAGTAAGAACGGTCAATTCACGATTGTACGTTTAATACCATCAGGACATTCGAGCAGTGCATGAGATTTCAGTCAAGAAAAGCTTGGAGAAATATGTTGCCGAAATGCATGCTTATCATCCTTGGATCTTCAATCATTCTACCATGGTTTTGCTTGGGAGCTAACAGAAGTCTACCAACATTAACCTCTGACCAATTTGAAGCTCCTTCATCGGACGCTACTGACGACTTGGCTTCAAATTTCCATCCCATTGTTATAAACGGCAAGATTGGGGAAGGTGACACGCAGTTTGTGAACAACACGATTGAGTTCATTTATCTCTTCAACTTTAAAGAATATCGAGGGAAACTTGGGGATGTTAAGGTACTTCAAACTTCAGTTCAAATATATATATTATTAACTAATTCGTTCGACAATCATTCTAAGGAGATTATTTATATTCCTGTTTAATTTTATATTCCATAGAATGAAGATATCCGAATTCACGTTGATGTCGAAGAGGAGGATGCAAAGGTGGACTTTCCGGTAACATTTGTAGTAAAACAGCAGAAAAGTTCATTAGCTTGGCAGTTGCCAGTTTTATCGAAATATGACGGGTATTTACATACATTTTAATTTGATCAATAATAGGTGATCTTTCGAGTTGGACGATTTTAGTTTAATTATTGTTGTATACTTTTTTCAGTAAGGTGTACCGCTCCGCAAGTAGAACGCTGTGTACGGAAAACGATGTTGCGTTGACTAGAGGACGAGAGAATCTGTTAACTAGTGTCAGTGATACAGACAGGACGATATCGGTGACCGTCTCGACATCCAGCTATAAATCGATTCGGTTCAATGTAAACGTTAGTTTGGAGCATAACTTCGTAATGCAGTATGTATACCAACTATCCCATTCAATTTTGACAGTTTAAGCATATCTCACTGAGAAATACATATTTAAATTATTTTGTTCATTTGTAGACTGGACCAATCCGAAACCGTGACTGTGTCCCCACTTTCCCCAAGATTTTTCGAGTTTGTTTTTCCACATTCCAATTCGAGATTCGTGCTATTGGAAGTCACTTCAAATGACAGTAGCTGTATGACAGTTTCCGTCCAAAACGCTTCCGTAATTTTTTATTTTCAACTTTAACTACGGAGTAATTAATTAGTTTACTGTGCTTTTAAACTTTCATTTCAACCAACTTTTGTTCACAGTGCCCTATCCTGGACCAAGAAAATAATGTTCAATTCGAGGGATATTGGCAGACAATGTCAGAAAAGGCTGGAATGACTTTGAGAGTATGTTCAAGCTGCAAAAATAATGTATTTAAATTCTATTTACCTCCATTGTTAACCGATGATGTTCTTGATAGAAAGAAGACTTTCCGAACGGCTTTTATGTCGTTTTCGTAATGCATGGTGATGACATTCGCTGCAAGCGATCTGATGATGCTGGAGGTGGAAACGCACAACCCCTTATCTACCATTATAATTTAATGGATGTGGAAAGGGTCAAATTCGTACAATTCGTTATTCACGAAAAGATAACTGACATAGAGTATCTATCTGCGATATTTGGGACCGCTGGACTTTTTGCTGCATTTTATGTTTTCGTTTTCATCATTTCATGCACCTATAGCTGCAGGTAAAAGACAATATTTTTTAAAAATTTTAATTAGCTCAGGTGTAACTGGTAGCCAATCCTTTTTAGACACGGACATGTGCCCATAGATGTTTATGCCACTGCAGAGAGTGGAAATGCAGAGAGAAGTTGTCCAAGACCTGAAGCTAGTTCAAATTCCAATCATAATCGCGATACAGATCGTGTACCAATTCTAAATGAACCAGTGAACACATCCTGTCCCGGTCCTACAACGCCCCATCACCATCAAAATCGCTCAGAAAATAATGAGGATGACGGAGAAGAAACTCATTGGCTCGCTGATTCAGATTCTTCATTGGACGAGACTGATATTGATTTTATGGATGATGCCAATAGAGAAAAGGATGTGTACAGGTCAGGACAACACAATATTTGCCTGTTTAATTTGATTTATTATTTTATTTGGTGCATTTCTTAATATGTATGGTTCTTAGGACTACTCGAACTCTTTGTGTGGCCGCCTTGGCCAGGAAAAATCCAAGAATTCTAGCAAAGAAATCGCAGCTTTATCTTTTCACGCTATTTACAGTCGCTGTATTTTATGGATTACCTGTGGTTCAGTTGGTAAGCCAAGTCCTTTGCTATCACCTATATTCTCAAAGTCCGTAATTTTAATGTCACTTTATCTTTTAATTTGAAGGTATTTACATATCAGAAAGTGCTCCACACAACTGGAAACCAAGACTTATGCTATTATAATTATTTATGCTCTCACCCACTTTGGCTCCTGAGCGATTTCAATCATGTCTACTCAAATACTGGTTACATCACGTTGGGATTTCTTTTTCTATTGTTGGTTCTTCGAAAAGAAAGACTGCATGAGAGGTTGATGGTGGATGACAGCAGGGTGGAACTAGTAAGTTTGCAAATTCAATTTTTGTCTCAAGCTTTTTTGTAATTTTTTTATTTGTTTTCTGTGTTTATTCTTTAGAGATGTGGTATTCCCCGTCACTTTGGATTATTTTATGCCATGGGATTCGCTTTAATTATGGAAGGGGCATTGAGCGCTTGTTATCACGTTTGTCCTAATCATTCAAACTTTCAATTCGGTAAGATCTCAGTTATTCATGTTGAATGTTTTTCACTCGTCAAATGTCAGATTTAATATCGATTTTAATTTCTGAAATTCAGATACCTGTTTCATGTATGTAAACGCTATACTATGCATGCTAAAAATCTACCAGACTCGCCATCCGGATATTAACGCCAGCGCGTAAGAATATATTCAAAGATTCCTGTAAAGTTGGCTCTCAGATAATAAAAAATATATTCTTCAGTTGTTTGAACTTTAACTTATGTCAGGTATATGGCCTTCACAAGCTTGGCTTTTGTGGTGCTGCTCGGTGTTATTGGGGTGATGGCTGGAAACCTATATTTTTGGATTGCCTTTACAACGTTTCACGTTCTTGTTTGCATGTTTATGACTGTTCAAATTTACTATTTAGGCCGGTGGAAATTAGGTTCGTTACAAATTGTCACGCTTAAGAAAATGTTTATGGTTTGAATTTTTGGTTTAAAGTCTTTTCCTTCCATTCTTAGATTTAGGTGTGTTTCGACGAATATACCAAACTTGGAGAAATGACTGTCTTGCTAGTCCTTTGGCGTGCTTAACCCCACTGTATATAGATCGAATGATACTGTTGGCAATTGCGAACGCTGCAAACTGGACCATTGCAGGTTGGACCATATTCTGTGAAAGTTAAACTAAATACAAGAAAGATTAGGCAAAGTATTTGTTGGTTTTTAAAGGTTACGGGATGTGGAAAATGCCTCAAGATTTTGCCTCTCACTTACTACTTATCTTCATGTCTAACTTATTTTTATACTCCAACTTCTACATCTTGATGAAGGTCTTGACTAAATTTTATCACCGTTGAATTTTTTAATTTCAAATTCAAATTGAAAATTGTTTTGGTTTAACAACAGCTCACGCATAAGGAGAAAATTTTATGCCAACCCGCCATATATATTCTCCTATCTGTGGTATTTTGGGGTTTGAGCTTGTACGTTTTTCTACATCGCTCAACGTCCTGGCAGTTATCCCCCGCAGAATCAAGAACTTACAATAGGGAGTGCATGCTTCTCCGGTTCTACGATACTCACGATATTTGGCATTTCCTTTCCGCTTTCAGCATGTTCTTCTCGTTTATGGTGAGTAAACTCTTTCCTAAAAATCACCAAAATGAGCAAACACCAACAACATTTAATTTATTTTTACTATGCAGATTTTATTGACATTGGATGATGATCTGGTTTACGT
Source organism: Lepidocyrtinus dapeste (assembly GCA_036850885.1). Classification (NCBI taxonomy): domain Eukaryota; kingdom Metazoa; phylum Arthropoda; class Collembola; order Entomobryomorpha; family Entomobryidae; genus Lepidocyrtinus; species Lepidocyrtinus dapeste. Next base: position 4,458 of record JAANSQ010003413.1, read on the forward strand.
TCCACGCACCGCAATAGCCGTTTTTTGAGTTTGTGTCAGCGTTTAGTGATCTTGTTATGATGTTATGTAATATTGTTGTGTGTTAGTCATTTACTAAATTTACATTTTTTATGAAACTATCTCTTGGAAATTATTACTACTTATTACTTACTTTATCTTTCCGTTAGCTTTTATATTGTGCAATGATAATCCAATATGTAGTTTAAATATGGAAAAGTTAACTGAAACTTGTAACTATCCGTGAAAATATTTTCTGCAGCACAAGCAATAATATCTCTGTTAAATATATACAGATTCTAATGTGATGTCATAAAATAAAATTAATGACTTAATTAATGTGCGAGTATTTTGAAAATTTTTAATTCGCGTCGTTCATTCAAAAATTTTTAATCCATCTTTTAGCATCTTTGTATTTCTTTGATAAAAAGCGTTTTACTTTTCATACAAACAAGTAGCAGCAGCATACTATACAGGGAGAATAGGATAACGGAGACACGGAGAGGAAAGCAGGAAAGTAAAGTAAAAAGCCAAGCAGTCAGCAGCCAATTGTGTACCATGCATGAGTGCTCGCGCTCGGCAAGTGAAATGTAAACAATCTTTTCAGAACACATTTTGAAAGTTATTGTTGGTAATGATTAATTAAAGCTTAATCTATAAAACGCTTCTATAACATCTTAAAAGTTCCCGATGGTTTCTCAAATTTTTAGAAATGTTTTCCAGATTGGCAGGTGAGGGATTTTCGTGAACGAAATCAATGTCGAATTTTGACTTAAATTTTTCCTTATATTTGCTTCATGAAATAAGTTATGGTTGATTTGTGCATTTAAACGTCTTAATTAATGAATTTTACATAGACCTTTATCTACGACAATACATGTGGCGGAGAAAGCACTTTCCCTGAACTTTACTAATCATTTGGGGCTTATGAACGGAAGATGGATTTCAACATCACCTTGTCTATTGTAAGTTTAATAGGAGTAGCAATAGAAGTTATTGATTATTTATATGATAAAAAAATAATTAATGAATAAAGAATGTCTGGCTAATTTTTTTCCCTTATTGTTTATAGCGCCGAACCACTTAAAAAGAAAAAACGTATTGATCCAGCAATTGTTAAGGCACGAGAAGATCGTAGGAGAAGAAAAATCGAAAAGTCTATTCGTCGACTAGAGAAGCATGCGCGTCAGTTAAAACCGTTAATTGAATTAGAAGTGCCTGTAGCTATCGTCGATCATTGGGAGTACGTATGCATTCTGTGATTTTAAATTTTAAATACATTGCTTGGGAAATTATTTTAATTTCTAATCTTACTTTATTTAGAGAACGTGTTCGAAATGTAATGGTATCTGAGGAAGAAGAAGAGTCTAGATGGCTTCTTCAAAAGGAATGGACCCGTTATATGTTTAAACAGAATTCAAATGAATTTTACATGATGGATAGAATCCTCAACAGTCAGCACACAGCCCTGGAGGAATTGCGAAGTGAGTCGGAGGAACTGTATCAAGCAGCAATACAGCTAGATTTTAGCTACGTCCCATGTGAAATTAAAGGACCTGTGGACACTCCTCCAATAAAAGATTACGTGCCTAACGAAGGCGATTACGTAGATATTTCTAGGAAGTGGGAATAATTTTAAGACATGTTGTAAGTTACATAGTGTTTTATTTCATATTTCAAATATTTTCAAGCAAAAATAGAAAAATGAAGGCTAATAAATTACTACAACTCTAATGGTTCAAGTTTTTTCTCTATATTGCATAAACGTAATGCGTTTGCAACATCATTACAAATATATTTAATTAGTCATTATCTTACTTAAAAACTATCCAGGTCATTCATCAACTTAACATATTTAATTTTAATTTTAGACGTTTCGTTGTATAACACACGTATATTAGGTATTCATTCTCTATCAAAGCGTCGCATTCTAAAAAATAAAACAATTAATCATGCGAATCAAAATGAATCCTTTGAACTTGACTGTTTTTCATGTTAATATAATGTATTTTGGATGTTACATGAAGGACTTTACTCCTTACTTCCCGATAGGCTAATAGCCACATGATAAACTCCATAAACGTTTTAGATTTGGATGCGCAATAGTGAATTCTGAGTCTAGCTTGGTCTGGCTGGTCTTGAAAGCATGAGGATGAGGAATATGAGGATGTGTATAGCGCATTAAGCATATTAACTAATAAAAGAGAACATCAGATGATTTAGGTATTTCGTGGTACTTGCCAGACCTTGTCTCGTCTCATGAGCATGTTCATCATTTAACTCGTAAAAAAATTTTCCTTTCTTAGTTGCATTTAATGAAATCGATCTAAAACAAAAGCTTGGACGCTTCGAGATTCACTCAATTTTTATCGAATGATATAAAGTGCTCAATATTATATAATCAATTTTATCATATCATTATCAACTACACAAGTTGAAGGTGAAAGTGTATGGAAAGCTCTCTCTATCCTCGACTCGAGCTATTTATTTGCTGAAAAAATATTTGCTCAGTGATAACATTTTAACCTAATTTAATAGTTTAATTTAGGCTAATAGTTTTTACGTGTAATGTAATGCAGTTAAATAAAGTTTGGAAATTAAAAACAACAATAATTATATAGTCTCGATTTGATATCTTATTTTTACCAAAAAGGTGACCTAAAATTCAAGTTGAAGGTAAGTTTCTCTAGCAGACTTATTATCTTTTTCTTCAGTTGATACTCCAATACTGTGAAGACAGGTCTCACAGGAAATGTGAAAAAAAAATTGACAAGGAAAACAAAAGCGTCACTGGAAATCGTTCCAGGAAATGATTTTAATGCTTACAAAGAGAGATTTTCTTGCATGTATCACGCATGCAAAACGAGTCACCATTTGTAATCATCGCAGCTCACCCAATCTCCAAATAGTCCAAATCAAATTTTATGTTACGTGAAGTATTGTCTCTTCCACGAAAATGACATGAATGAATTTCCATGTACGGGTTATACATGCCTTATTTAAAGTAAATTTTAATACTTTTGTCCATCATGTATTTGTGTCTGTATTAAATGCTGATGATGAGTCATGTCATGTCATGACATGGATTTGAGCTTGCATACAGAGGATTGATGGTTATAAGAAAAACACAGTCTGATAGAAAATGCATTGAATTGTTATAACGAGATAATTGGTGAACATTACTGGAGATGTGGTGTAAAAATGTGAATGATGCGATATTATACGGGTGCTGTATCATTAGATATGCAGCGAGCAAAGCTGAAAAGAATGCAAGTATTTGCTCAGCTTTGAAAGATGGACTTTTACTCTTAAAGATTATTTGTGCTCAAGAAAATATTTTTCCGTGGATTTCTTATATAATTAAGTTGGACACACTCTTTGAGATTCCCAATAGGCAGTTGATGAGTGGAGTAAAATCTTGAATATAGTTCTAAAGTGTAATTTTTAAATCGCTCAAAAAACTACTTGGTGTAAAACGCTCCAACTCGTTCAAAATTTTAACGATTTTGCTTGTGAATTCATAGATATGTCGGGTGGCCGTTTAAATTACGGAAGTACGATGGATAGAGTTCCAGAAGTAGGTTTCGAAGGTGCTGGACCTTCGGGTGGTTTCTTCAATCAGGCACAGTTTCACCGTTTGTGTGATACTATTGCTTCAAATATTTTTCAAATTGGGAGACACGGTATGAAATTGGGAAGAAATTTTTATCAAGGTCATTCATAGTACTTTACATGGTGGTCCTGTACTTATGTATGAGATTTAATTTAATATGTAGCCACAACACTGGAAAAAACGCTGAAGACGATTGGAAGCAAAAATGATTCCGATACAGTACGAGATTCAGTTCATGTAGTGACGAAAACTGCACTAGGGACAATTTCAGAAACAAATCAGCTTGTGAAAGATGTCACCCATCTAATCCAGAGACCAAATCAATATCAAGGGAACGTGGGAAGTGATGTCAAGATGCGGGTTACCAGACTCACCTCAGACTTCCAACAGAGTGTCCAACGCTTCAATAATGTGCAAAAGCAAATAGCGGTGAAAATGAAAACGACAATGTTGCCCACACAAAACAACGCAGCTTTAATGGATGAGGAGGAACAGAAAAAATCTCTGGTTGAAGCGGAAGAAGAAAGGCAGGCTCAGTTGAGACTCCACCAGCAGCTCGAATTCGAACAAGGTCTATTGCTCGAGAGGGAAGTGAGGGTTAGACAAATTGAGTCAGATATTGTTGACTGTAACGATATAATGCGGGAGCTTGCAAAGCTAGTGAATGAACAATCTGAAGCAGTGGGTAAGTCCCACTTAGAAATACTTCGTCTAGAAAGAGAAACTGTAGGTTCAAGTCCAGAATTCATGGAGAAAACGCTTAATGTGTTTATCATTCCAGACACCATTGAGAATAACGTGGATGACGCTTACAAAGAAGTTGAGACTGGTCGGGAAGAACTGCAAAAGGCTGCGATATATCAGGTAAACATTAACAAACGAAATTCTTTTGAATTTATAATTGAAAATCTGATATTTGTTTCATGTTTGACATTTATTTAATGCTTGAATTTTTCTATTGTCCTGTAGAGCAAATATAGGAAACGACTATTTTGCCTTCTAGTCGCTGGATTTATTATAGCCGCCATCGTAATTATCATTTTAATTACGCAGCTCAAGAGTTAGGGGTTTTGAATACCATCCTGATATTTTGTGTATTTAGTGCCTTTTGGGAATCAAACTTTAATACTTAATTTACAATATAGGATCCTGTAATTTTAGCCATATACTGAGCTATATACTGAAATCTTGCAATGAAAGTCTATGTATCTATTTGTGCAACAAAGATAATCAATTCCCTCCCTTCTAGTTAGTTCAATTAGGTTACATAATTTTAAGTACGTTTTATGTTTACACGAAAGGCATGCAATAATTTTTTTCAATTTGATCTGACAATGAGTGTACATGACTAAAAAAGCAAAAAAGAAACGCCTCAAGATGAAAGGTGGCTTTGAGTACGTTGTAAGAGTAATCATATCGATTCCCTGTAACATTCCAACTAATGAACTTATATTAATTTCTTCCAGTTGTAGGGTGCGAAGGAAAATAAGAATAGAGCTTTCTGTTTATAAATAAAAAAGTAGAAAACAGAAAATTCGCCATATAAATTATTCCTTACAGCTTTTGGGTATTTTTTTTCATGCGGAATCTCACGATGCCCCAGGCATAATTAAAGAAGTGAGTCAAGCTATCAATTTTTACTTTTTGCAGAAAATCTAACATTACTTTATTTAAACATTAGGTTGATCCAAGGATTAAAGGATATCATTTTTTTACATACAGGTCCCCAATTAACCATTACACAGTGCGTTCTTGTGATTCAAACAACCTAAAGTTAGACTTATGGAATTTAATCACTAAATACTACCCACCGGTCTTGTTTTCCACTGATAATATATTAAAACTCTCCTTATATTTGTATAAATATATTGAAATAACACAAGTTAAATCACAAAAGGACTAGTTTTCACAGAATAATATAAACAGCACGACTTGATACCTTTCATAATAAAGATTTGTATTTTCTAGAATAGCAAAATTGTTCCGGTCTGTGATGTGGAATGTGCTTTACGACATGCAATTATACTGGACCTCATATTCTCAACTTTTCTAAATAGTAATAATAAGTTTCCTCTGGGGAAGGGGCTCCGAAGCTG